>QEIL01000176.1:0-60514 GCA_003116535.1 Paecilomyces niveus | reverse complement strand
TTGGCGAGCCGAGTCAAGCCGAGTCGAGCTATAACTCAACTCAATGCCAACACTACCCCTCTAGTTATAAGTCGCGTGTGACATCCAATCTAGTAGTAATATTGAAGCTATAGAAGCCCTCTAACTAGCTAGGCGACATCGTTCGAAAAGACTAAACTGGGGAGAAAAAGGAAGGAAATCAAAGAGAATTCGTGAAACCATTAAATATCCCCTTTGAGCATTCTGCCATTCAAACCGCTAACTTGTATCGGTAATAACGGATATTTGAGTTTGTATTTGATTTCGATAGACTTCAAGAAATTGGGATCTAAAAATGACCTACTGTGCAATACTCTCCCCCTATATTGATTTTGTGCGATATATACCACCTGCTGGTCACTGTTGGCGCAGTCCGTGCAATCGCCGTAGACAATTCCGCGCAGACGGATATCAATATCAGGCTCCAACTCACTGATCGTGTTGTATACTGATAAACAGATGGTGGTATCATCTGTGCCCCCGGCCTGATTATCATATATATAGCAGTACGAGCGAGAAGTATCCCTGCACTTTTCAAGCGTTGAAAAATCTTCGCATGTTTCGCTCCATTCGTTGTTGGTATAGTCACTTTCCCCATCTATACACTCGTTGCTAAGAGCGCCACTGAGGATGGGATTGGAACTGGCCAGGTCATCGTATATCTCGGGATAGCACAAAATATCGTCTGCCAGTTCTTCGATATCCGGCTCGTAGATATTCCCCACATTGTCGTCTAGTGTAGACCGGAATCCTGGGAACTGCAAATAATTATAGGCTGCCGCGGTGACAGCATCATTCCAGTACGAGATATACTTGCTGATTAGGTCACTATTGTAAAATACCGCATTTAGAATGGCGATAAGGATTTTCTTCGACTGCTCTTACTTTTTTTTCGTTGTTGATATTAGTTTATTCTGGCAAGCCCCCCGATTGATCGTTGGGGCAGGTCGAGCTCTGAAAATACCTTCGAATTTGTACCAGTTGTGGAATGTGCACGAGTCTACGCAGGGTTCCGCAGGATTGTGGGCTAAGTCCTCCATAACTATTTCTTTTGAGCTTATGTGAATCTAATGTGCAAATAGATTCGCATTTCTGAGTCGGTGGCGCGATAGGGTCCAATCTGCAGGCTGAAGACTGTCCCAAGTTAAGCGGTTCGGTCAAGTCTTCCTGCAAGGCAGCCTTGCTACTGTTGCATATGACCCCCCAGAGCTCGGCCTACATGGAGAATGTCTGGGTATGGGTTGCTGACCACGATCTGGATAAGATTTCTCAGGACCAGATCGACATCTATGTGGCGCGTGGGGTACTGATTGAGAGTCAAGGTCCGACATGGCTATACGGCACAGCCTCGGAGCACTGCGTCCTATATCAGTACCAGCTCGCTGGGGCCAAAGATGTCCTCCTCGGCATGATCCAGACGGAATCGCCATATTACCAGCCGGTCCCTAAGGCGCCCATCCCATTTACAACCGGTCTCTTCACAGAGGATCCTATATTCGATGACTGCCCTGGAGACTCGACGACCTGTGCCGTCTCCTGGGCTGTACGGATCATCGAATCCGAGACGGTCTATCTGCTCGGAGCTGGTCTGTACAGCTGGTTTTCGGACTACAGCCAGGACTGTTTGGACACGGAGGACTACCAGCAGCGAGGGTTCCACATCGAGCAGAGCAACTATATCTGGATTTACAACTTGTGCACCAAGGCGATTGCGGAAATGGTTCCTCCCGTTGGGGAGCTAGTGACGCGTGCCATTGACAACCGCAATGGGTTCCTCTCCTCCATCCTGGTTTGGATGCAGAACTAGACCAATACCACTATCGGCGAGCGAGAATTCACGGGCTTTCAAATCTACTATCCTGAGAGTATTGACCTCGAGGACCTGACGGCCACCTGTCAGACTGCGATGATGCAGACCATCAAGTACCACAAGATACTGCAGACATAGCAACAGCCTGAGATCCGAGCCTCCCTCGAGGACAAGAACTTGACCGATGCCGTATACGATACAGGTTGTGGACGCTCACTGAAGAGCTACTATAATGGTGTCATCTTGACCTGTCAAGGTCAAAATTTTACGGTCAAGGCGGGCGTGACTTTTCCGGCGCGAACGGGAGGAACCATCTAGACGGGTTACAACGAGACTTGTCTGAAGGACACGACCACAGGAGAGTACTGCAATGGTTAATACCCTTTTCCTTTGCCATAAGATGCTACTAACTATGACAGATATCATTGACGGCTTCACCAATGTCGACTTACACGAAGACATGCCGCAGGATGAGCTGTGCTCCTTCTGCTACGTGGAATAAAATCCTATGATGCAAGCCTCGCCATACTCCATCTACTATAACCAACAGACGACTACTTCCAGCGCCAACTAGAGTATATCTATAGCCAGTGTCCCGGCGAGTCTGGCCCCACTGATATCAGAGACCCGCAATATGAACCTGTAAAGGAAGAGCCCGTCTCTTGCTTTACTGAAGTCACATACACAACACAGTAGGGCGATATTTGCGACAACATCGCATGTACATATTCAGTTGCCTCAGCGGCCTTGCAAGGTGCAAACACGGACCTTATCGATAACTGCACGGCCATTCAACCCAACCGCGAAGTCTGTATCCCGCTCAACTGTGAGAAGCTCTATATCCTCCAGGATACCGACAACTGTACCTCGATTGAGTTAGACACCGGCATCGGACTTGATTCCCTATGTGCGTATAACCCATGGACCAACTACTTCTGCGATAATCTAGTCCCGACGGTTTGGATCCATGGGCGTACACTGTGTCTGTCACCGCAGGGTGGCGTGTACAATATGTCCAACCCGATCCCAGGAGTGATTGTCGCCCCCGCGAGCAGCACTGGATATACCGGGACGGTGATTGAGCCGCCTGCGAATTCCACCCTCGCGGAAGGAACCACCCCCTACTGTGGTAGGTGGTATACGGTGACGACGCTGACGAAACCTGTGCCAGTGTGTGTTCCTTCAACGGGATCACGGCTGATCTGTTCCGCCAGGTCAACCCGAGTTTGGCGGGAAATGCAGTGGAGGACTGCACTGGATTGCTGGTTGTCGGACAGACGTACTGTGTTGGGCCGTTGTGGAATTGGGAAGAGTTGGCAGGAGGAAATTCTGAGTGATAAATCACAGCGTAAGATGTTTTACGTTCTTTCGTTATCCAATTAAGCTTTGAACTGGTCTTTCTTCTGGGATACCAATTGACCTGGACTTTTACAACTGGAAGTCGGATATTACTAGAAAGGATGTTGATGACGAAGATTGTAGATAATTTCAGGATCTAAATATGTATCTCAAAAGTAGTCTAATCTCAACAGGTAATCTATACTAAAGTACACATTCTATACAAAAATCCACCTAGAGCTTCGCTGCCCTCGCTTCGTTCAGCTTTGCAGGTAGAAGCCGCCTCAGGATCTTGCCAGTTGGAGTCTTCGGCAAAGACTGCAAATGGAAGACACCGCCCCTCAGCTTTTTGTAGCCTGCCAGCTGGCCATCCATCCATATCCGGATTGCTTCGAGGATCTTCTGCTTCTCGTGATCCGGCCCTTCTGCCTTTTCTAGCATTAAGCTTACATAGGCAAGGGGCACTTCGGTAGCTTGAGCATCATCATAGACTGCGCAGACTGCAGCGTCGATCACGTCCGGATGTCGCAAGAGCATATCTTCCAGTTCAGAAGGAGCGATTTGGAAACTAATAGCAATGGAAGAGTAGTTAGCTGGTGACTAGACGGGTTGGATCATCCTCTACGCACCCTTTGTACTTGATCATCTGGACCCGTAGTGGTTAGTCGAAGCTGGATGGTATTGGCTATGAGAGGAGGCAATCTTACTTCTTTAAGCCGATCGGTGACCCAGAAATTTTGATGTTCGTCCACCTTCAAAATGTCACCTGTTCGGAGCCATCCTCCCGAGAAAGTTCGTTCTGTTGCCTCTTCATCACTGACATAGCCCCTGAAAGTTTGGTTAATGCTTATACTTGGTGAATTTGACACGGAAGATCGTTACATCATGACCACTGGGCCACGGACCCATAATTCGCCTTCTTCACCTGGATGAACGTCGGCTCCTGTGTTCGGGTCTACCAGTCGAGCTTCCCTGTATTTTGAACATTGTTAGTATCGGTTATGCTCTTCGGCCGGCGCACGAAGAATCGCGCATAGACCATATTTGGAAGCTTGGGTGCAACGTACATTCCTGCAAAGAGCTTGCCAACACACCCGAAAGCACGTTCATCTTCATCTACCTGATGTATGACACCCCCCGAAGCCTCCGAGAGTCCATAACCTTTAGGTTGTAATTAGTGTATCTGACATCGGATATAGCTGATGTGACGCTACACACCTTGGCAGACGCTCGTATGCGGAAATCGTTTCTTGAGCAGAAGCTGCACGGATTTCTGGCGAGCCGAATGTGATTTAGCATCGTTTCCCAGAGGCCGGGACGGAAAATTTCCCTGAGGCCATCGGCCAGTCATACCTTCAACGGAGCGGCAGAGATGACAATCCTACTCAGGGAAGCGAGATCATATTTCTGCGCGACAGGTGATGTCGCAAGGAGAAGTGCTACCGGGGGAACAAGATGCAGATCTGTAACCTTCAGCTCACTCGACTTGCGACAAAAGGTCTCTAGGTCGAAAGCTGGAAGACCACAGTAGTGGGCTCCAACCCACATGGCAGACAGCACCGCCACAGTTAAGCCATAGATATGGCAATCTAAGAGTCACAAGCGTGTCAGCGGATGAGGATGAGAACCAAAGTTGCCTAGTCGACTGGATTCAACAACGAGCTTACATGGTGCAAAAAAGACTTCTCGTACACCAGAGTTGACCCGGACCGGAATGGAGACCCGCATTATTATACTATTCATGACAAGATTATAATGAGAGAGCTGCACACCCTTCATTGTTCCAGTCGTTCCGGAGGAAAAACAGATAGTGCTAGGCACATCCTTGGAACTTCTGCCTTGAAGGTCATAGGGTGGGAGGCTCTCTGTGGTGCTTCGGCTGATAATATCGTCCGGGAACTACCAAGATGCAATAATCAGAGCCCGAGTCCGATAAGGTTCAGCCTTCCATCCTGATACCGACCTGAGGTAGATTTTCTACCTTGCTGAGAACAGTCAAGATCTTTGTGTTGCTCATCGACAAAGCAGTTAACGCGGTCTGGATGGCGCTGAGCTTGGACGCAATCGTGGCTACATGGGTTGGGCGAACGATCTTAATAACATGAGAAATATCCGCGAGCGTCGCTGCTGTATTGAGAGGACTGTACACATTGATTGTCAGGGTTCAACGGGGAGCAACTTTTTCCAGCTCCAGGATGCGTCTCACTCACGCGAAAATGGCACCTGCCCACCATGTCGCATGAGCGAGAAGAACAAAATCATTCTGCATTTCGAATTAGACCGAATTGCAGAAGCGCATCTTGGACTGTCTAGTCACTCTTACAGAGTTGTTTACCAGCGCCAATAAGACATCCCCTGGCTGTAATCCCGACTCCCGCAAGCCCCAGGCAGCACGACCAGCTTGCTTACGGAGAGAGCCATACGTCAGGGGGTGTTGGGAGAATGTATCAGTATGAACCACCTTGTCTGCCGGTGCTTCATCGGGGTTGTATCGTGTCATTAATTGTGCGATGGATAGATTGGCGGCATCGTCGATGGGAAAGATGGGTGACTGGTAAGAAACCATGACTTGGGAGCGCTAACTGTGAATTGGGGTTTGTTGGGTACTAGAGTAGATGAATTCTCTTATTGTTTGATATGAAAAACGAGTTGTTGCGTTGCTGATTTGGACAACTTTGTGTCCCAAGCTCGATGATATCAACCATCTAGCCCAAGAGAAGCTTGTCAAACACGATCATCGTCAGGGGACCCAAGCTCGTGTCAATAATATAAATTGACATTGACCATAGACGCACTAGAATACGGAGTAGTCCTTTTGGGAAAAAGGTTGGGTTTTAAGTTCTGACCGTTAAGGCCCAATTTCGACTACGGGCGCCCTAACTTTCTTCAAGGCATGCTATAAACGGAAATGATCAGTGTTTTCGGGCTTTAAGCCTCAATCTGGAGGCATCTAGACCGCCACCCGGCTTAGCAGGCATATTATACGGTACTTATGAATAGCCGCCAATCTGAGTGGCTCCCGGCGAATTAGACGTCCAGCTAAATATCGCAGAATGACGGGAGTAACCGAGCTGTCTCGCCGCGGAACTGGAAGCCAGACTAGGCAAAAGTGAAGACTAATGGATCCACTATCTAAGTTTTATTTATCCACTATGATTGACAAGCGCTCTTGGGCCTCTCAATCTGCGCATCCCGTGCTCGCCGAAGGCTTGCCAGAGTAGGGTATTCCTCAGGAACTTCGCGGCATATTTCCCGTAATCTGGTTAGTACGGTGGAGCGGATCATGGGATATGAGTGAGATTCTGCAGAACATACGCTAGATGTCAGAAATCGGATTGAATAGCTTCAAGATTCTAAGGGGTTCCCTGCCAATATGTGGACCGTACAAATGTGGGCCGTCCCCACGTTCTAACAAGAGAGAGTTCATCCTCGTGCCGAGATAGTGCCGCACACAAAGATTCAGTCCGCGACTTTAAGCATTAAATCAATGATGATGGTCTCATTGTGCTTAGCTTCTTTTCAACTCTAGACAGCAAATGATACTTTACTCACTAGAATAGGAGAAAGCGCATAAAGGGAATCCTGTATCTGTCTCCTATTGTCATGCATAACGAGGAGATGTATTTACCATGTAGAAATCGGCAAACTCGGCGGGTCGGGGTACATGAAGCTAGACCGTTATCATTCGTTGAAGTTTAAATGGCGTCTGTTCGTATATGAAGGCACGGCTTGATACCCGTTTCATAACTTCAGGGGGGATTCCTCATAGAAATCAAAAATCACTCTTAATTGTGAAAATCTTCGGAATGGGCTGGCCCGCGGTATGAGACTTCGGCTCACGGGCATAAGACTACATAGTCGTGCCATTCGCTTGCACTGAAGCTGTTGGATCTCAACCCACATCTAATACAATCCTCAAGCCACAGATCTGGGGTGGGAAAAAAAAAAGAGCAGCATGCGCCTCTGTCGTTTTTGGGCCGCAGTGTTACCGCTCGTTACTATACATTCGGCCACCTTGACACAAGCGCAGACACAAGCTCTTCCACAATGTTCAGTGGGATTTTTCAACTCCTTTCCGTGTTTTTGCGATGCTGACAGCATGCATAGGCGAAATGCCTATCCGAGTTAATCCCGCAATCAACCTGCGCAGCGACCAACCACACTTGTATCTGCACAAATACAGATCTCAAAGCGAAGCTGAATCTCTGTGTGGAAGAGAATTGCACTGTCAAAGAGGCTCTCAGTGCGTGGAAAAAGAAATCGCTCGGTGAGACTCATGCTAACGGATCGCATAGCTACTCGCAATGTTACATACACAGAATGTCACCTTCCGATTCGAGACGAGACTGCTCCGAGTATTTGGGTTCCAGCGGTTGGCTTTGTCGTTCTCTTGTTCATTCCTTTGAGGTTATATACACGCGTGGTGATCACGAAACTGGGACTCGGTTGGGATGACTGGACAACTGTTTTGCTCGGGGTAAGTTGAATTCCATCCTTCATTGAGCCTTCTAGCTAACTGTGGTAGTGTGTCATGATACCATTCAATATCGACTCGATCTTGCGTAAGTGCAACAATCTCTCTGGCAGCGGCAGAGACACGCTGACAACAGCATCAGTCGGGAAAGCTGGCCTAGGTAGAGATATCTGGACAGTCCAGTTCAACGATATCACCAGAATTCTCTATGTATGTGATGCTTAACATGCTGGAAGGGACACGACTAATGGCACTAGATTTTTTACATCCAAGAGTTTCTCTACATCACCTGCCTCGCTCTCACCAAGATCAGCTTTGTCTTATCTTACCTCCGCATCTTCCCTTCTGATCGGATGCGTTTGATCATCAAAGCTTCTGGCGTTGTGACGAGTTGTTACGGCATCGCTTTCTTATTCGCTTTTGCGTTTCAATGCTCACCGGTTAGTTTCAACTGGACGAGCTGGGATGGAGAACATGAAGGAACATGCATAGAGAAGAATACTCTAGTCGTCGCTGCTGGCATTATCAACATCGTACTTGATGCGTGGGTTATCGCCCTGCCTATTCCGAGGTTGCTGAACCTGAAGGCTTCATTCATGACGAAAATGCAGGTTACTCTCATGTTCTCCGTGGGTTTCTTGTAAGTTCTCCTTTCCCTTTATTCGGAAATAGTTTAAGCAACTATGGAACTAATGTTGTGTACTTTTGACAGGATTACTGGCGTCAGCATCTACCGTGTTGTAATGCTCAAGGTATTCTCCACTAGTACTAATCAAACCTGTATGCACCCCTGTCCTTCTTTCCAACCAATTTCGTAACTAATTGAGATGTTCACGGCAGGGGACAACGCCGCCGGTGGTTACTGGTCCATCATCGAAGTGGATGTTGGCGTCTTATGCTTGTGCATGCCAGCCATGCGATCATTGCTTAGCCACATGCTTCCAAGTATTTTTGCTTCAACGAAAGCTGTTAGCAGCATGGGCCAATTATCCACCCAAAGGAAATCAAGAGTACAACCCAGTGAGCCTAATAATGCAAGCTTTACACGGCTGATCGAGCTGGACAATAGAGGAGAGAGTATAAAAAGTCATGGAGAGGATTGTTGATGTATTATTATTATTATTTTCTTGTGCCGAATTTAGCCATTTAGTATTTTATATATCCATCAAAGACAGGCATTTCCACCAATAAAGACGCACGCTTAATACCCCCTAAAGAATCACGATAGCATATAGTGGAGTGAGATCAGGGGGACATTTTCCCGGAAGGATGAGGAATTCGCTACAGATACATTATTCCACAAAGCTTTAAAAGGTTGACGGCCAAATACACACCACATGAAGTCAAGTCGTAAGTATAAGACCCAATAAGATGGAAGCTCTTTTTCCTATACATTCCTCTGAGTCCAATCGGAAACCACAATAGTTAGCAGTGGAAGTAATGCATCTGATCTAGCATGTTGGGCACGACATAACCCATCTGGGCCGAGAGGGGAGGTAAAACGCTACGGATGTTGGGTGGTCTAGCTTGAGCCTGCCCTATTCTAATTAGTTAAGCCATTTCACTTGGTTACCACGCGTCTCTGATTTTTCGGATGGGCCTATCTGTTTCCTGGCTCTCAGAAACTCCCTACGGCCCGTTGCTCCCGTGGGATAAACAGACTGAAGCCTGCATTTCGACTAGTCATTCCAGAAGTCTAGAGATAATACTATTACAACTCTATCTAGCAGTGATGCACCAGGGCGATTATAATACGACCTGTTTCTTTCTTTCTTTCTTTCTTTGAATTTAATGCTAATATTATTATAGGTGTGGTTCTATACTAGTCTCACGCTGGGACCACCTTTGACCGCTATATGGATTTGCCTCGGAGCTGTAGCTAGAGCTTTCCTTTCTTCTTTTCTTTTCTATCGAGATGTTTTGTATCGCTACGCCTCTTTAGGACAGCTACACGGTTGCCCTTCGGGCCCGTTTCAGAAGTCATTACTTATATATTTTATTTAAGAAATTAGAAAATTATAGCCTGTGATTATTTAAACAAATCTTTAGATAAATCAAAGAGAAAAAAAAAAAAAAAAACTTCGGATTTACCCATATCATTTAGAACTTGTGACGGGCTAGGCCCGATATAGGGCTTCGGATACCCTCAGCCAACCCATAGAGCTCCTCATCTCGACACCTAGGTGTTGAAATAACGAATTCTGCCACCCTTCACGGCTCTGCTTATTTCGAGCCCTAGGGCTCGATATAATCACGGACCATGCTATTCCGCCCCGAGCTCCCTAGGTAAACAGACCCCCTAGGAGCTACATCACCTCTTTCCCTTCCTTTCTTCAAGATTTAATGTACTCGTAGAGTGGCCTAGCTAGTTGAATAAACTGCCTTGAGACCGTTACACAACTGATCGTTATTTTTCACGCAAGACTTAATTCGTTTCACGTATTGGATTGATTGACTCCCTTACCTTTTGATACCTCGTCTACATGGGGTCGGGAGCAAGCCTAGTTTGCTGAACTTATGCCATTGAGCTAAGTGGCACAGTATCGGTCTTGTCCTTCTAGGTCCGATGTGATCGAGCCGCCACAACGGGGGGCCTGAGGATGTCCGTAGTGCTGCGCGCAACCCGACCACTGCACCCGGTCTTCCCAGCAACTTCTCTATGAACCGGTCCTAGTATTTTCCAATCTAACAACAACTCAACGATATTTCTAGGATGACCTCTGTATACGTTCCACTTGCTCATCCGCGAAGCATTAGACTGTTGTGTTACGATGGCCTACACAGCGATGGAAAAACTCCAAAATTCACTCTTAAATCTACCTTTCATGAAACGAAACTCGTCGTTCCCAGGGATGGCACGCTGACGCAAGGGGAAGAACGAAATGTTCAACGACATCATTTTCATGCTTTATCCTGCGTCTTAGGCGATCCAAACGATACGGAGTCCATCTACTGCAATGGCGCCTGCGTACAGATTACGAGAAATCTGCACGATGCTCTCTGTCAAATATCCACCCAGTTTCCTGATCGTCTCCTTTGGGCTAGCGCTTTCTGTATCAACCAAGATGACCTGGCTGAAAAGACAGCTCAAGAGGCAATGATAGGAGATATCTATAACGCCGCGGAAAGCGTTATCATTTGGCTGGGACGAGCAGACGGTCTTTCTCCGATTCTGTTTCAATCCACAATCGACAATTTTATCACGATTCGATCCGAGTATCCTCTGAATGAGAAATATCCAACTTGCAAAAAGTGCGACTGGACATTGTTTGAAGAATTTTACTGCAAGGACGAGAGGCACCTGAGTACGGCTCAGAAGTGCCCGAGACTCCGCAAACTGACTGAAAAAATGGGCGGCAGTGAGTGGTTCAATAGTATGTGGACATTTCGGGATCTCATCCTTGCTTCATCAGCAACGGTGCATCTCGGGCCGTTCTAATGCCATGGGAATTCTTCGTACTTGCTTTCGAAGAATTTAACCGCAGCCATGGATGCGTGAAAAAGCCATACTCCAGAATTTCTCAGCTGAATGGCAACATAAAGAAGCCGTTGGGCTCTCAAAGCTTTGCAGAATTGCTTTCTGCGACAAAAGACCGCAAAAGTACGATACCCCATGATAGGATTTTTGCGCTAATGGGAATTCCTACTCGGGTACGACTTCCCCTCAAAATAGCTTACAACATGCCTTTAGATCAGCTGTATATGGCCGTCACGCGCTTTTGTGTCCATGAAGACAACATTCCAGGTATCCTGGATACTAGTATGTGCGTTCCATGGCAAAACACCAGAATGAGTAATCTACCATCGTGGGTTGTCGATTTTTCAGCCGACTTCATCCGGTCTGGACTTACAAATCTAGAATTTGGGCAACTTCCAAGCTTACCCAACTCAGAATTGTCTCTCAACATGTATTGCTTCGTGCTTGGTTTCTACGCACCTGGAGACGAAAGATTTCAAGGATTCCATAACTCCAAAGCACCAGATTTCAGGCCTCTACCAGATTGTGTATTTTCTCAGCTTACTTTGAAGACTCAGATACATGCGCTACAGATTATCGTGAGTCAACCTTGCTGGATCTCAAACAGAATTGCCAACATTGACAAGATTGACACACTATATGATCATTACACAAGCTCTTCCGATCTGACACGTTATCTGGAGAGTCATATGAGAGGAGATTGTTCTTGTTCGGCACAAACTCAGGAGACTACGCCAAAACCGGTGCCCGATAAGCCTTTGGAGTTGGTCTGTATCCTTGTTAATCAGAAAGGACAGGCGCCTGAATCTTGTTTCGCTGTCCAGCCGATTACTGCTCAAACCTTCAAGTTAGCTGGAAGCGTGAACTGGCCTATTTCATGGCCGCATGGCTTCCATTGGATTCCAAAATGGAAACAGCGCATTCGCGGCACGACTTTGTTCAAGTATTCTATGGTTTTCACAAGCGTTGATCTCTACTGAAAAGACTTAAAAAAGCAATGCGATAAAGAGAAAGTTTTTCCAAACTGGTAATGAAGAATATGACTCTGCCACTAGTTCTAAAAATGAACTTTCTGTTGCACAGTACAAAGATAGTTCTTCAAGCTGTTTTCGCCGAATCGAAGGCAACCGCCCACCCCGACCGCTTCAATACTGGATTATACATAAAGTACACAATCAGTAGAGGTCAAAATGGCGGGAACAATTATGATGATGGTACCATGTGGTCAAAAACTCAGGATATCACCCTCGCTTATCCAGATAGATAGGATTTATCCCGTCTACTGGTAAGTCCTAGTCCAGAGCTGGTACTGGCTTTTATTCCGAACATATAAGGTATATTCTAATTTCCACACACAAGAAATCTTGTATGCATGCACAGAGTATACTATTCAAGGCTAATGCTAATAGATTTTACATACGAACTTTCATATACGGTCTGCAAACTCGACACTAAGTTTTCGCAGAAGTTAAGTATTTGAGCTAGAAATAAAATATTCAGTTAAGACAATTAATTCTATTTTATATAATATTATTGTTGAAAACCGGAGTTCGAGTAGACCCGATCGCAGAGCATGTCAGCATAGCATGAGGTAGCACCTACCTAACTAGCAGGACACTGCTATGACGAGACAGAAAAGAATGGAGGCAACTAGCGGAGGCGCTGGTGCGTCGGGAGCGCGCGTGCTAATGTAGAAGACCGTGTTCAGGGAATTCCCTACATGTACTTTTGTCTATTAGTTCCGCGGACTGCACGGCGTCGAGAAGCTACTGAAGTGAAATTTGAGTTCAAGCCCGGTGGAGGATATTATATTACCCAAGGTTCTGTAAGGTGTCTTAGACCATTGTGCTGTTGTAGTGGAGAAATGTGGACTGGTTCTGAGAGAAGAAGAGACATAAAATTACTTCAGAACCGTGTTGTCTCCTCGACTAGGTGACAAATGAGAGACGACTAGGACGAGCACGGGACAGCTCTTATCATCTAGCGTATGATAACATAGGGATTAATTAAACTTTCTGTGTCTAATCTAGATGTTAGGCAACATCTTTAAATAAGGTACGTACTTTCGTACCGACCGTCCAATGACCACTCAGATAAATCGCGGTGCGAATACGAAGCTCGTTATGTATCCCTTCTTCGGTCTACGGCAACCCCATATAAAACAAAATCCGATTGCGGGAGGGGGGCGATCGGCCATTTTTGCTATAAATAAAAGCCATAGTGGATCAAAGGGGGCCACAGTTTATCTCAATTCGGTTTCCGTGCCTGGATGGCTTAGGAGGTTGGTGCAGGGCGGAGGTTTGCCGTCTTAGCGTTCCGATTGTTTGTTGTAGACTGATACGCTATACCGGATATAGTATACAGTACGAAGCTATACGAAGATGTCGCTGATGGTATGAGATTTAATGACTAGGTGGTGGGGAGGATGGATGAGGGACATAAGAATCCCTAGTTAGCACTTTGGGAGATTTTCTGATGTTTTCGAACTCGATTTCTGCTGTCCTTGGTTTTCATCTTCTTTTATCGAAAGCCGTGTCTGTCAAGACCTTCCCCTGAGCAGCGAGGACCAGCGATACGTTGGCTGTTAAGATCTTTATAGAATTTGACCCCAGATCGATTGCTCAAGATGGGTTTCGGAGACTGGAAAGCCTATCAATACTACCCGTCCATGGCGGCGGCTGTGATCTTCATCATTCTCTTCCTCTCCGCGACGCTCCTCCATACTTTCCATCTATTCCGGACTCGTACCTGGTTCTTTATCCCGTTGGTGATCGGCGGTTACTGTGAGTGCCCCAAATACATCTCCACAAAGAAACACGCTGACGGGTGGCTTTTCTACAGTCGAGAGTATTGGATATATCGGTCGAGCTCTTTCCTCACATCAATCGCCGAATTGGACGCTTGGGCCCTACGTGATGCAAAGCACCCTATTGCTGATCGCACCGGCACTCTTCGCCGCGAGTATATACATGGAGCTAGGGAGAATCATAGTTCTGGTGAACGGAGAGAGATACTCTTTGATACGAGTGACCTGGCTCACAAAGATCTTCGTTATGGGTGACGTGATCTCATTCTTCATGCAGGCGGCAGGTAGGTTTCGGACATAATTCGCTTCTGACTACGGGCTTAGTGAGCTGACAGACCTCGATAACAGGAGCTGGAATCCTAGTCCAGGGAAACGAAGGCACGGGGAATGGTGTCATTCTGGGCGGTCTCGTTGTCCAAATCGTGTTCTTTTGCCTCTTCGTCTGCTGCGCCTTTACCTTCCAACATCGCATAGCCGGAAGGCCGACGGAGCAATCCCAAGCGGCTTATATCCCATGGCGCAAGCATATGAGTGCACTGTATGCTGCCAGTGTGTTGATCCTGATTCGGTCCGTGTTTCGTGTCGTCGAATATGGAGAGGGTTTCGACGGGTATTTGTTGAGTACCGAGGTTTTCCTGTACATCTTTGATGCCCTTCTCATGTTCTCAGTCATGATGATCTTCCTGGCGATCCACCCAAGTGAGGTCAATTGTCTCTTGGGCAAGGGAAGAATCATGACTGTCAAAGGAGGATTGTCAGTCACGGAGGCAACAGTATTTGTTTAGATGGGTGGCAGTGTTACCAATAATGAGCGGTGTTGGTAGAGATGACAATAAATTTTCCTTTCCGGTTGCTTCTCTGGATATGCATCATCAGGAGAGCCTCCTTAGACGTATGACATTCAGACTCTAGAATTGCCCATCACTAACTTCTGATGATTGCACACGATCAATGTAGCCAGAAGACTTATCATGGTTGTAGAGTAGAGGATAAAACCATAATCTTCTGGTATTAGATATCTCCCCATTATTAGTCTCTGCGCTGAAATGTTATCTTGCCTCCATACTTCCGTGTCAACATGTTGTGTCAGCAGGTGGATGACCAAAAACTTCTTCCATGGCCAAACTTAGACCGAGGCGACCCTCGACATCAAGATAATCATAGATGGCTTTCATAACTGTGGAGCCCCAATTTTGTACCAGCCGTTGGTATCTCGCACGGTATAAGATCAGGCAGTAATAGCCAAGAATAATGAGAGCAAACGGCTTATGGTCGCGGAGATCATCAACATATTTCGACGGAAGTTTGATGGCCCACCAGCCTACGACAGTCATCCCGTACGACCTCGCTCGTACTGTTTCCAATCCAATACCGGTCGTATCGATAACCTCGTTGTAGACTGAAGCGTCATGGTCTGCATGCCTTTCAGCACATATTTCGTTTGTATCGTGAAGGACCCTCAGTATCACTTCTGTGTCCTCTGAGATGTCGGGATCTTCATCTATGCCCTGTAGAAAGGGACCGAAATCTTCGTCATTCTGTAACCATGTGTGGGCCCTGCTCAATATTCCCTGCATGCCACGCGCCAAAACGATGATGCGATAGAGATCGTCCACCAGCGCCGATGGCTCTGAAGAACTTGGTTCCACGGGAAATGCAAAGGCACACCCGACCACTAAACTTGAGAACGCGAACATGGCTTTACCGTTTGACGGATTGATGTCTTCAAGAAGCCATCGGAAAAGAGCCAGAGCTTGATTCTGTTGTGCGACTGCGATGCTGATATAGGCCGCTTTTTTGGGCCCGCTATTGAAAGCTGCCAGATCCAGTGCAGAGAGTGCTAATATGCCACGCATCAAGAATGAGTGAGATAAAGCCTCTCTTGGAACGACCACTCGCCAGAGATAGCCGCTGTGTTCATCTCGTGCCATGGCGTGGTAGGCTGAGGTGCACCAATGCATCATCAATTCGAGATCCATCATGTTTAGATCTGGAGTAGGCAATGCGCTTGTATGGCCATCATTGAATCGCCCAAAGAAGTCAAATGTTGCGTTGGTGACCAATTGTTGGTCTATTTGGCTGTCGTTACCAACCGAGTGGAAAGAGTCCGGACTTCGACTAGAATCTGCATTTTTCCACAAAATTGGAGCGGCCGCGTTATATTCACATTCCGTGTGACGTTTAAGGCAGTTCGCACATTGTGGCCGCTGCTCATCGCACTGGTTCCAGGATGTAAGTATTTGGACTGGTTCCCCTTATATAGAACACCATGTGAGATTTCTACGCTGGGGATGCAACTTCTGGCTCCCCTGCGCAGAGAGAATTAGGGCAGCTGCATACCTTCACTCGTCTGCGCTTACACTGCAGACAACCATGGCGTGACTTGCGATGTGTTCGACGGGTAGACATCCGATATCTGATGAGGTTGTTTTTATGTTTAAAGCTTGTGTGACGGGAAGTTTTTAGACGGAGGAGGTTGTGTAGACAGGTAATAAAGGAGCCTAATTGTTCCCCGCTGAACCGTTGGACGCGGTACCACCAGCGTGGGCGAGGGCTCAGCAGCTTTCCACTTTCTTCTCAGATCAGAACTGCAGTCCTCAGAGCCATAAGCTTACAACAGCAACCTGGCAGGTCTTTTAAAACACCATCCAAGTTCGTCGCTACCTGGAGAATCTCAAATTACCGTCGTGCTTTAGTGCCTCTGTAGCTAGAAGGTGCCTGTTTGAGGATGCATAGTACGCAGTGGAAGACCGTTCTGCATAGGTTCTGCATAGACTTCTTGACTAGTGCCTCGAGTACTAACACTAATTATAGGTGAAGCATTGCTAAGCCCTAGTTAGAAGAGAATGATGAATTATTGGTTTGAAAGGCGGTCTAAGATCGCCGATGAGAGCCCGATCATGTGACGTCCAGATGAGGTGAACCACGTGATATCACATGACATCGATCTGCCAAGCCCGGCGCGTCGGCGTGTCGAGAGAAGCTGTTAGAGAGTAGAAAAGTCATGTTGACGGGAGCTTCAAGGGCGTCGGACAGCAGTGGGTACTGATCTTGACCTGTCCATTGACAGTCTCCTCCTGCGCGACTCGTTCACAAGGACCGGTCAACAAAACCAGATCTGTGTTACCATTCTGGGGAACGAGGTTCCAATCCCTGACAATCTTCCTATGCTGTTTACGGACAGCTCTCCAGCAACGCTCCACTAAATAGCCCGCCGGCGCTGTGAGGCGCAGAAAACACAATGGCGTTCAGCGTCCCATACGAATCGAGTCCGCCATCGACTCCCAACAGATCGCGAGGTCTGTCGACAAATGCTTCGACGACTCCTGCTGGTGCCCCTCCGTCTTCGTCGCACTCCTTCACTCCGCAGGGTCCTCCGCCGTCGACGGTTTTTGGCAGCTCACAGCCTCCTCAGAGATCAAAACTTAACTTCTCAGAGTCCGCATTCAGTCAATCGAGTTTCAACCCCGGAGACAGCATCATGAATTCCTCATTTGCATCCTCCAATTACCAGATGCCACGAACAAAGAAGGCAATCTCCGGCAAGTCGTTTGCTGCGTCGCAGTCCCTGTTCAGTACGACCAATGACAGCCAGTTTGGCGACTCCATGGATTTCGGAAACAAGAGTAGCTACAGCTCGCAGTTCAGTCAGGGACCGGAGGAAGAGTACGAGGACTATGATGAAGACTACGACGAAGAGGATGACGGTGATATGGATGTTGAAAACACAAATAATATCTCTGAGGACCGCTTCGGATTCTTTGGCTCAACCTACAGCAACACAGGGCCAGTTCACACGGCACCACTTGGCCAAAGAAAACCGATTTATTCCAACCCAAACGATGCGAAGCGCGCGAAACTGGACGAACGATGGGCGAACCCGTCGCCAGTCAGTAAACCCAAGCTTGCGCCGAGGAAGATGGACTCGACCATTCCGTCAATAGCGCGGGATCTTGCCACTAGAACTGCCAAGGCGATGGTCTCTGAACCGAGCGATATGATCATTGAGACGGAAGACGAAGTATGCCGAATGTACGACAAAGTGCGACAGATGGAATTCAAGGAAGTTGACCTTCAGGCAACGCTATCAGAGGCTTCGACGGAGCTGGCAGACATATGGGACTCGTGGGCAGAGAGAGAAAGTAAGATACCGCGGCCATATCATGCAGCTGGCGGCACTGGGCCGGGTGAGAATGCTCCTGGTGTTACAAAGGCCAGCTTCCTAGGAACGCTGCTCCTCCAGCTCCACCATCCGCCGCTGGTGGATGCGAATCTAGGAGGCAGCAAGAGTTCGGCTGTTCGCGCGACGGCTCGCAGTTTTGTTTTATCTGGTTCAAATGCGAAAACGTACACGCCGGTTCCGAAAGTGCTGCTAGACTGGTTGAATAATAACCATGCTCCTCAGACAGGCGACCTACAAGCTTTGCAAAATATCAGCCCGAATCCTACGGCATCTCCAAACTTCTGGGACGTCATCCAGGCCTCTGTTCTGCGCGGTCATTTTGCAGAGGTAGTTGCTGTTCTACGGTCTTCGGACTTCAATTACGCCAGGTCTGCTCTGGAGGATGGGTTGACACAAGCTGGATACCGTGGAGTCCAGCTCCAAAACATCCAGAAGACTGTCAATAAAGCGATCCAGATCCTGGATGCCTCCCCGAGTGTGCAACAGAGCGACTGGGATGTTAAGGGAGAAGAATGGGCGTCTTACAGGAAGCGTGTTGCTAACGCACTAGATGAGCTCGAAGAGTTCGCTGAGAGACAGGACCAACAGCCGCCTGCGCCCCCAGTTCAAACTACACGCTTCCAGGCGATCAATTTCGGTATGGGGCAGAATGCGCGTGGAGGCATAGGTGGTTTCCCATCGTTTTCTCAGTCAGCTCGCATGGCTGAGAGCCGTGTTCCATGGACAATCTATCAGAATCTGAAATCTTTATACGGCATCCTTCTTGGCGACTCAACGGCCATCATGGCACAGTCGCAGGACTGGGTGGAAGCCACCATTGGGCTCACGGTCTGGTGGGACGGTGAAGATGATAGTGAGATTGTTAGCCAGAATGATCTCGCCGCCAGCACCTCCAATGCAAAGCGTTCTCACATTTCCAAATCGCAATCGCACGTGCCCCGATCAGTCGATGCCAATCCGGAGGACGCCTACCTTCGCCGCCTTGACTACACGTTTTCGTGTGTAACCAACGACGAAATCCAAGGTGAGGCTGCATTCCACCTCAACTCTTTGAACAGTCTTGAAGTCGGTCTAGCGTCGATCTTCGAAGGCAATATCGAGGGCGTCCTCGGGTTGCTGCAGCTCTGGTCCTTGTGCATAGCTTCTGCAATAGCAGAGGTTGCCTCCGTAGGCGGCTGGCTCGAGACTGCGGCCGGAGCAAAGCCGCTTGCTGGTTTCCTGAGCGAGAATGATCTGATGGTTCTTTCGTACGGCCAAGAAGGAAATGCGGCTACACGTCGTCTCCAGAAGGACGACATTCTCGTTGCATACGCTGAGGGCCTCTTTTCTCGCCGGCGCTTTGAGAATGAGGATGGCGTACGAGATGGATGGGAGGTCTCTTTGGAGGTCCTTAGCCGACTGGATGATGCGGGAACCACCCAAAAGAAGGTTGCAGAGATACTCGACAGGCTACCACTTGACACAGCAGAGCAAATGGACAAAGTGGTCCTGCTGTGTACGGAGCTGGGTCTAGATAATGAGGGCAGGAGAGTGTCTGAGGTGAGTTTCTTCCTCATATACCTGCCAGTTTACCTTTTACTCAAAGATTCCTTGTTGCTTGACTTCTGTGCTAATCCTCTCGTAGAGATATGGTGATCGTGTCGTCTCAGAATCTGAAGAATACGGCCTGGCACTTGTTTGCTACGCTCGTGCCCACTCTTCCCGTAAAGTCAAGTCTGTCCTGGACCTTCTGACATCATATTCCCTAGTTCAGTCCCGCGCCTACCCGGCTGCTGCTGATCTAGACGAGCAATTGAAGTCTCTGATCAATGAACCCAAAACCTGCTTATCGGCCATTGCAGCTGTTGACAATGAGGCCGCCCGTATCTTGCAGTTCTACTTCAGTGGCTACGCCACGTTACGTCGATTCTACGATATCCGCGATGAAGAGACAGGCTTGAAGGAGGGTGAGAGACCCAAGCACAAGCCGCTAGCGAGAAAGCGAGCTGCGGCAGATGCATTAGTTGCAGTCATCCGCAGTGCGGCAGACAGTATCTATGGTGGACTGTACGATCCAGACCGAGACTCAGCTGTGCAGGTGGATGGTCTGCTGGCGCTGCTGGGAGAAGCAATGATCTTCGTTGACCGTAAGTATATCCTGCTGTGTCCGGAGAAAATAAGAACTAACAAGATACAGAACCAACCACCTTCCTCACACTTTCTCAGCAATCCGACATTCTCTCTGCAGTCGAGGACCTGGAAACTGTCACGCCCCGCGTCTATGCCCAGTGCGAAGAATGCTTCCACTCTACCCTCGTCCACTATCACGCCTACGAACACACTGCAGACTCAACATCAAGCACTGACTCCGCTTCTGCCTCCTTCGTCCTCCCGCCCTCTCCACGAACCCTGCTCAAGAAATCAGTCTCCAACGCCACCGCTTCCAGTGGCTTCTCCCTCATCGGCAGCGAAATGCTCGGGTCGCAGCGCTCACGTTCCGGCTCCGGCTCTGCCATCCTCGTCCCCCGACCCGGACAGAGCTCCGAACCCGTCCAGAGAGGATGGGACTGGCGCCGGGGATTGCCAGAAGATACCAAGGGATCTGATCTTCTCCGCATCCTGCGACTTGGATTAGCCCGCGGTTTGAGTTTCGGGGCGTTGGGATCGATCGTCTCCTCATGACTTGTATGAATCTTAAGCATGCTACGCTGCAAAACTAGCAGTATCTATCTCTCTACCGCACACATTGTGTTTCATTCCATTTCTGTAATTGTAGTAGTTCTGAAAACTAGGGTCTCGTTTCAGATGCAGAAGTGGAGAAAGGGGAAGAATAAAAGCGAAGCTATTTTATTCGGTGTCATGGAGTGAAATCTGTCAATTGATGTATTAATAGTCATTAGTCAGAGGCACAGGCATGTTGATAATGAGAATCAAGCATGAAGATGGATAATTACAATCAATTAAATTTCTATTTAATATCCGAGGGATATTTTTCGCCCGTTATCTAACGCGCTCTACTGATTTGTTAGCAGGGTAGAGCGGATCACAGGATATTAATAATATTCTGTTAGAATATACGGCTAACAGAATAGCTTTAAGATTCGGTGAGGTTCCCTGGAATAGCATAGTCACCCCATTGCCCGATGTGGACCGGCGTATAAATACTTTGATAGCGGATACATTATTTCAAATTGTAGATGATCGTTACCGTCGCACGTGATGTTGTCGGCATCCTGGCATGCACTACTGGTTAATTAGTTTTAATACGGGTAGTTTTAGTGTTAATGCTAAAGACTGGCGACCGATGAATATATTCTCTATAGAGCGATATTAAAGCTGGGAAAGAAAATATAAATATATTTGAAATAATTATTGCTATTTAAATCGATAAAGTTTACTTAAGATCCGAACTGAAACGCCATTTTAACCAGTCTAGTTTTAGTCCATTAAGAATGAAAGGTATTAGAGAAATTATAGTTTATTCTTCTATATTGTAGTCATTTGAGCTAGAGCTTCTTTCTCTAGAATATATTGTGACAGGTAATCTCGGATAAAACGGGATTTAAACTCTTGGTATAGATACGATCATATAATGTTTACAGTTATACCTTTCTATTATATTGTTGGATAGGATAATGAGGTAGGGTCTAGAGGTAGGGTACCATTTTTGCTTCAGGTGACAGCTAAGGTTCCATCAAGGAATAGGTATCCACTCCTCGGTGTTAGGTCTCGTTATTCTGCACCGGAGATTAGGATCAATTACATAACACCGGGACGATATGCATAGGGCTGAATGATAAGGCTGCAGCTTCTCCAGCTCCCATGTGATAAGTGTCCCTGCAGAAGCACGGACGAGGAGTGGGCATCTGAATACGGAGGAACTAGACTCTTCTAGCTCACGAACCATGTGGTGGCCAAAATAGTGGCATGTTAGTAGCTGAAGTTCATGGATAGTCGAGTTCCGCGAAAGAACCAGGAACTAAAATAGAACAGTATGGTTCCACTATGAAGGCTGTAGCAAGATGACAGGGGTGGCAAGCAAGGCAGGAAACGGTGCGAGATCCTATCCAGTGTGCTGGGTCTGGAATCAGATTGCTGACAGATATTCTGTGAAACGTACATAAATAAACCCTGAGATTGAGATTTCAAAGGCGCCTGTCGGCCTAAAGTCACGCCAATATCATATTCTCATGACGGCAGAGTTAGCTGAGAACGGATGGCATGCCTGATGAAACCTTGAGACAATCTCCCAGCTCGGGTACCTCCAGCGTTATGTCTCCAGCTGAAATATAATAGGAAACAGTGATTCTGTAGTCGACACTGAGTCATAACAATACGGGTGGGGAACATCTAGGCAATCGACCAAGCCCGTGGAGATAATATTGCCTGTATGACTCTCCAGATATCTCACGTATACTGTCGGGAAAGCCAGTATACGGTCTGCATCGGGGGCCATGATCCTCCAACCAAATATTCTATGGGGACTGGCATCAAACCGGTGGCCTGCTGGGATTAGGAGGCCTGTCTAGAATTCATCAGCCGGTCATGCCGGTCAGTGCAATGATCCGCCCTCAGAAATCCCGAAAGTATCAACATAGCACATCTCCAAATTGGTTTGGGGAGCCATTACAAACCCTGAAAACTGAGCAGGGTATGCGATCAGGCAGCCGTGAGGGTCTGGTATCTCCCGAATCCGACTGTCACATGCGATGCATATATCTCTCACCTGTTTGGTAAGCGACTGATTCGTGTCTGATATGTAGGACGCGGCCGTGGCCGCATGGGACATTGTCGAAGAAAGGATGCCATCTATGACGGCGTCTAAAACTATCAGGAGGATCTATAAGTTCGTAATTGAACACTGATGTACATTCGTGACTGGATGCTCCACACTATGATGCTATGCCTGTAGTGCGATGGATGAAAAGGGGAGAAAATTGTCGAAATTCTTGTCCCTCTAGTGTACCTCCTTGGAATGCTGTCCATGGTAGCCTAGTCTATTGTGATGGAAACCGGGATTTCGTCATCTCGTCAGCGTTCAGGAGTCATTCCTAGTGGCCTATCTGAGATAGAATTCGATGAACAAAAAGAACAACCAGTAATTCGATGTAATGTCAGCGCGTATGAGATGGATGGTTGTGTTGTCTAGATGGAGAGTTCATACCAGTATACTTCATAGAGTACATTCTCATTGACAGGAATGAAAAAGCGGTACAGAAGAAGTCAGTGGGAGCCACAACCCACTGGTCTCCTCACGGTTCACCGCCGGGGGAAGAGCACTTGCGATGATTGGTGAAAAAGGCGGCAGAGAGCAGCAGAACAACCGACGCCGGCGGTATGGCTAGGAGACACTAAACCACTTCCGGGAAGGCGCGGCTGTTCTGTAGGGCTGAGCAGGGCAGGAGACACGAATTTCTCGTGGGTTTTTGTGCTCTCACCGACGGACTTGTCCTTTGCGCCTCTGCCAGACTCTCCACCCAGAGCCCTACGACATGACTAACTAACTCATCACTAGTCGATCAATTGATTATGTACTGCACCGTCCAGTATACCTCTGAGGCTAGTGACCGCAGATTTTCTCAGATCCCCGACCCATGGGTCATTCACGCCCCGTCTGCTGTGGCTGGTGGTCCATCCGATCACAATGACTCAAGCCTCTTCTTACTTGCAGTAGTAAGAGGGGCTCAGGCCTCACCAGAGAGCGACGATGTACACAGCGCAGCTGGTCGGTGGCAAAAATACCAAGAAGGACATGGAAATAATGAGGATACACAGGTTCTAGCCCGGATCATCCGTGAGAGGCAGCTATCAGGAGAATGATGAGCAATCTGCAACCTCATTTGATGAATTGTTGCTGTGTTTTGACTCAGAATGGCTCCTTTCTGCTGGTAAAGTAAGTTCCCAGGCCGGTGCTCTCCCCCAAAACCGTTGGATGGTGAGGAAATGCGTCTGAAACTGTACCATGGGTATGGGTTGAGAAGACCATGCGATGCGGCTCTCCAGGCCCCAAAAAGGGGAATCGGGCGTGGCCGGAGTATTTCCGCACTGCTCGCATTCTTCTTCCATTGCATACTTTTTACTGACTCTAAATTTTACTCGACTTTGATTAGTAGTCTACTGACGACGACTATTCTTCACGAACCCTAGCTCGTCTCCACGCGGCCCCACTGACCATGTCTTGGACGAACAAAGGCAGCTGAACTCTGCAGAAAAGAGTGCCCGAGGCAGAAACCGGTCCTTCGGTAGCATCACGGTTTGGCGTGTAATAATAGAACTTGCGATGATGGTGAAAGACAACCTGGAGTCCCGTAGCGCTGTGGAAGCACGGATGTCGTGTCTCCGAAAGAAAGTATCTTTAGACGGAACAGACCGTCTGCCCTTAGTCGCAGTCGATCCATTGACACGCATCGTCCCCTCGATCCCTTAGCATCGAAACATTTGCTCATCGAGGACTTACTATGGCGACTGATACCCGCAGAGGACAGGATGATACTGGTCGCAAACCCCTCTGGTGAGATTACATCCCGGCTCGACCCCTAGGGCTGGAGTCTCGGTGGAAGCGATGCCGGGCGCGCTCATTAGGAACTTCCGACCCTGCTGCGCCTCGGAAGATCCACCGTGGCTCATGACGAAGTCGATCCTTGGTGCTATTGACTCGAATGCTTCACAGTGAGATCCTGAGTGAGACAGTCTAGGAGACTGGATAGATGGGTTACAGCAGAGGACATCCGGCAGCACTGTCTAGCACATGACGGTTTCTCAGCAGCATCCGTGAGGTACCCGGAACGTCAGTCTTAGGATCCGAAACAAAGTACCGTAGACGTCTTCTAGGTTCTAACGGTCTTGCGCTTAGGGTCCAGTGGGCAGCGTGTATACTATTCTGTCGGCACCACTGGCCACCCTGGTCTCCATCGGGGTGCGTCAAGCTGAACCGCTGCACGCTATCGCTGGTGCGCCCGCGACTAAGGTAGGCACGTCAAGCGCTGGTCTCTATTCTTGAAGCCTGATAGACGAGAGACATTGGTCGAACCCAAAGACCCGATCGCTTCGAGTTTGGATTTGGTCCGACCGTTGCAGGCAACGACGTCGTCCCGCATTCAGGGGAAAGAGAAGCAATTCATTACGAAGGGAAATTGGAGAGATGAACAACACTCCATTACGAATCGACTTCTCGAATGGTTTATTCTCAATGATTGAACGGGCGCGACCATCACAGAAGGCCGAAGAATCCCACGGGCCCAGCATAGTGGATAAGGTAACGCTGTCGATCTCGCATCGAGCTGAGTGCAAGCCTACGCCAAGCCTGGTTGGTCGGTGGCTGCTCTAGCACCCCGATTCCCGCGCCTGTCCAGCTCCTGGCTGTCTAGAAAGTGTGTTCTGGCGGGCTCCGTCATGGTGGATAAAATTCCGGACAGGCTGTGACTTACGGGGCGGACAGCGGCTAGGGCCAGCAGTCATCCGGTGGGCTCCTGGCACGAATTCGACTCAGTCCACATGGTCGTCGGCCTTGTCCGCGGAGTACCCGTCTCTGGCGGTGCAAGCGGAGACTCTATATTGGCACTCAGGCCTGTTTTTGGCATTGCGGACCACCGATCTGGCATGGTGGTGATCTATCTCGGGGAACTGTACTACTGTCTTTCTGGAGACTGAATGACTATCTTGGATCCGGCGGACGCCTTGCAGAGCTGTCCGCCGTACCTGCTTGGGCCCAATGGCGCGCCCGGTGCAGGCCATCATCGGCCACTTTGTGGCTGGCTTCGTTGACTTCTCTTCCTCTATCTAAGTTGCCTACTTACCTTCAAATATAAATGGCCTGGCCTTGCCACCCGAGATACTGTCAGTAGGTTTGCTGCACTGCACCATTCGTTGAAGCAGGTTTGTATTTGTTTAATTGCATCCGTTTCCATAGCCAGTTGTGCCTCTCTCTGTCAAGCCGGGTCGCTTTGGACAAACAGTCTCGTTGCTGTACCTTGATTGCTGCAGTTGTCTTTTGCTCGGGTCGATCTCTACATACCCCCAACACTTCGTCGACTCTTTCCAACTCCCGTCTGACGTCCATTGCATCTGCTGTTTGAATCACGCTCTCGAGATCTCATCTAGAGCGGTCATTCATCCAGTATTAAACGGAAAAAGCAACACGCCCAAAAAAACACCCCCGCTTCTACTCATTCACCATGTGCTATCAAGTTGTTGAACGCTACTCCGTGTGTCGATGCCTCTACTACAAGCACGCGGTTGATCCATGTGAGGCATACGGCCAACGCGGCCATACAGTGCAGGAAAAAACTGTCTTGGTGGGGTACGTGTGTCCGATACACTCAGTCGGAAGAGGAGGGGCTCCAGCCGGTTCACCGGGTGTGAACTACCCGGATTCAGGATATCCGGGCACGAAGGGGTCATTTCGGTAGAGAGAAGACTGATCACACCTTGTACGATGTGGGCTATGGATTCCGAGGAATGAGGGCTTCTGAGGGTGGAGGAGGGTCAGGAGAGCATTGGAAGAGAGCCTGGTTATTCTGCTCAGAAGCGGCTGGTGCGCTGGGCGCGCCTCCCCTAGCGGATTGAGCAGGCCTTCTAGACCCTTTCATGTTGATTCTGGTTCTCTGTCCGCTATAAAATCCGGGAATGCAGGTCCATTTTCGACACGATTCGATACATCTCACCCGTCTGTCATTACTGAAGGAATTTTCGGGTCCAGTTCCCACGGCAGTCCCTGCGCGCCATAGTTTCTTATTTGTCCTCCATCTGGGTTCCTCTGTCTTTCCCTTTGACGCCTTGGTTGCCAACATGAGCTGCTGATGACGGAACGTGTTTCGTCCGTTTCAATTATCCGGATAGGTCTGGCTCATGCTGCTCCCGGAGAGCGCTGCTGGCTTATCGAGACGAGACCAATACCGTTGTCAGCAGGACCACCGCGAATCGGTTTGTGAAGCATGACCGGTTGACCCGATCACTATATAATCAATGGACCCCACCTGGACCACGGCGTGTTTGACGCGATGGCGGACAATACTCGGCAGCCTACCTGAACGAACAATTCCCCACTCCCTTATTTAACAAAGCATGAAAGATGAAATGATACGGATGGTGTGATGTGTGATGTGGATACTCGGAGGGCGACAACAAGTCTGTTTGAAGACACAGCCGCCCTATGTTTCTGATGAGATGCAATGGCCTTAATATCTTAATTTCGCGTGCATGCATCATCGGGGTTTCTGGCTCGGATATGGCTTAGACGGTCTTTAGCATTGCGTTGGGAGTACTGTTCTCTTTGTGGGCTCATCATGCTTTTGCATTTCATCATGTCAAATTCTCGCTTATTGTCAGTCGTTCTTTGTCCGCATAGTTTTGATTTGTCATAAACAAAGGTCGAACCTACTCATGGAAGGCTGGTGACTTCCCAAAAAGGCAAAAAAGCAACATTCACAACATACCTCATTTGCATTTTATTTTTCTACTCGGATATCTTTTTAACTGAACTGGCTTCTATCATTCTATCTGTTGTACGTTTCATTATTTGTTCTGTGGCAGATCTGCTTCCGGCGCTGCGCGCACCTGATCCGATAAGTTCGGCTGAGAACTGGTGTTTCAGCCGGAAGGACTACTCCACGAGCTGGCCTCGAGCGATCAGAGAAAGGAGGCTTACTTCAAAGAGCCACTGCGTGACTGATAGAAGGATACTCACTTCACTTCACTTCGCCAATACCGTCATTGTCTCGAAGGCATTGCTGCGCGACGTACGACTTCAGTTGATTGATAGAGTGGATTGCCATCCTCCATGCAGGATACGGAGAGACGCTGCATTTAACCAATCTGCTCGAACGATGAAGGGTATCTACTCATGAATTACTTATGTGATATCGCTGTCTTGTCTTTAGTTCATTTCCTTATGAAAAGAAGTTAGCCGAAAATAAAACATAACTATAATCTTGTTAGTTAGTCTATACTTTTATCTTTCTGCATGTATTGCTATTTGTAGCTTAGTATCTTATACGTAGTAAATTCCTTGATAAGATGGGGATAACTATGACCCGTATCTTGCGTCTAATCTCGGGACACTGGCTTAATTCCAGTTATCCGGATTCTGTAGGAAGGCGCTCAGCCCCGTGCTGATACAACTCCGCACGGGCCGGATTAGCCTAAACCACTTCCTCTATAAGATAGGGGTTAGGGAAAGTAACTGGTGCGGCTGTGATAAAGGGTTTTAGACCCCAAGGCATGTGCTATTGGAATGTCGGCTTTCTACTAGACCTACGGCAAAGAATATGGGAGAAAATTGGCAACAAGGTCGCTAACCGGAGGGATTATAATACACTGGTAATGGATCCGAAGGCGATGAGGTATGTCGCTGATTTTATAATCAAAGCAGGCATACTAAAATAATTCTATGCCGTGGAGACGATGTTAAACGGCTCTTAAATAATAATGATTATGTATTGTACACTAAAGAATATAATGAAATTTACTTATTACCTTGACTAGTTTTAAAGAGGATTAGACCTCCCTTCCCTCCTATGGCTTAGGTGTATTGAACGATATAAGTTATGTCACACAAGCGAATAGCACGATATATTACAACTTTACGCTGAAACTGGAATGGAAATTATAAATTGTGTGCTTATCGAATTCTAGGGCACGGAAGCACAGTAATTCCATTAACTATCTGGAGGGCTCGCTACATAGCTAGGTGTTCACTTCTGCTTGCTTGAAGACTAGAATCTAGGGGTTGAACCCATATTTAACCCCCTAATCAGACAAGAAATCTAGATCCTAGGGATCTAGTAGATTCTATAGTGATCAAAGAACCTGCTGCAAAATGGCGATATGACAGATCACCTATGTAGGTAAGCTTCTGGCGCCGACAGACGTTAATATTATTATACTCGCCGCGAATATCGAACCTGGTCCGAACGCCTTTTTGGCGGATGTATTCAAAGTAGATGACTGGGGCTAGGACCCAGAGACAGATAATGGACGACATATAGACAAACCAGAAAAGAGAGGAAAAAACAAGACATTGCGCAAGGCAAATTTACCACGTACCTCCTGTCAAAATAAGCATCCCTGCCTCAAGGGTCAGGAACAGAGAAATCACGTAAGAAAGTGTGTCGCGCTCGATTTATTTGACAGATAGGGTTGGAATTGAGATAAATCATCCGGAACGGCAGAAGTTACACTGTGACCAGGCTCAGTACTCATTGTGCTCCATCTAGTCCAAGACCCGTGTCTGTTGAGGGTCCAATCCAGCCGTTATTTACCTGATTATAGTTTGAAAATGTACTGTTAATAAAATCCCCTAGGAGGAGATTCTCCGTCGGAGGGGGGATGTTGGCCGTCAGGACTGGCTCTGCACACGGTTGGCATGAACCCTCTCTCATCCATGGGACATCTGGATCGCAGCTCGATGCTTTCATATCGTAGGGAACAATGGCTGCATCCAGAACACTGGTATCGGAAGAAAACTAAGTGCAGCGGTTGGCAAAATCATTAGACTAACAAGGCACAAGGATATGAGGATGGTTGGAAGAGGAAGAAGAATCTCCAACCTTTTGGAGAACCGTCTGCGCCGCCATTCGACTCAAAAGGTCTGTGCTAGTGAGACTGATGTCTATCAAAACAGCCTCATACTCTTTCTCTTTTCTCGATAGCAGATCGAATTGTCTGCTCGATATAAGCGACTTCAATCTCCCAAGACCGACCGAGGGAAGTGTACCTATCCCGCTCCTCGCGTTTTCCACCCTTGTAGTGACATTCAACTCGCAAGTCCTTGCAATGGCCACAGACCGGCCGGCCTTCGTCACATTTCGCTTTTCGTGAGCGGCACGACTGGCACGCTCGCGAAGCGCGTCGCCGATGTGCTTGCGTCTGGTCGTTGAGGTCGGATCGAGCTGGTAGCCGCGGGATCGGTATCTTCGCTGTAGAATGCATCCTCAAAGACTATGTGAATAAATTTGGAATGAAACCATGGATGGTTAGACGGTGGACTTTTATTTTCTACCCCGGATGACATCATAATCATCATGTGATCGAGGACCCCGATAGGTATCTAGCATATAGTTGATAGCGGGTTAGACATCCGCATGTCTCGTCCTTAGTGGTATTCATCGAGATCAGGCGATCTCGCGGTCTGAGACAATGGTGTCGAGTATTGGTCGTCCAGATAAAAGACTAGCAATAGATGAATCCAAATGTTAGTAAGATTAAGAAGTCATAGAGCTCCTTAGTAGAAGTAAAAAAAAGTTGCGCATTAGAAGTCACTCGTATAAGCACGGAACTATCGTCAATTTTACTATTTAGTACTGTTTTCTGGTTGCTTAAGAGCTTCGGGATGTTGCAATTGCTTCTGATTGTCAATCAGAACTGATTCATGTCAGAGTGACCATTCAAGCGTGGATCGATGACAACATAGCGGTCTAGTCTCTGATCCCTGCAGTCTTCCTACACATCGCTGAGGGTTCCTTCAATGCAATATGCTCACTCTTAGTACTGTTTGTGCAAACTTCTATGGAATAAGATCATCGAAAGTTAAGTCCAGTAAAGCAGTGTCTTCCTATGACTACTTACTAATGTTAACATTTACAACAACGTAGACATCGTCTCTGTCGGTCATCTAGTTTGCACAGGCAGGGTATCTCGTAAAAGGAGAAGTAATGTTGGGATCAGAAACGACCTGGTGTATAAAACAAGGTGGGGGAGATCGTTTTGACATGCCCTCAATTTCTGAGTCTCTCATGGACGTAGTGTTGCCTGTATAACTTAGTTAACTTAAGAATGGTGTGTTACCTAAGCCAATCCCAGCTTGCAATGAATTTAGCCTAATATATACATTGGAGCTTTGTGGAGCTGAATTTGCAATGACGTAGTTAGCTAACACAGGCAGCGGCATAATCCGTTCTCTTCCCCACTGTTGATGATTAACATGTGTACCTCGGCAATAGTATTATGACTATAATTACAATTACAAGTATATATAGAGCTGCGTTTGAATTTCTTTCCCTTCAATTTGCCTGATCGATTTCTGAGAATATTCAAATTCCCAGTTTTATTGCTGTATGCATGTAGTCTGCATGATCACGATAAAGACGGCCTGTAGGACGAAATAGTCGGCATTTTGCAAGCGGGGGATAGCTTTCACGTCTTAGACCAAATTTTGTCTAGCCTTGAAATCACGGCCACGGATTAAGGACCTAAGGTTCAACTTTCACACTGTTTCATAACGATGGACTCAAATCGTATATCAGAAGAAGGTACTTGTACGTAACCGGTGTTGCGCCGTATTAAAATCAGACTATCATCCGCAGAACCTAGCGGAATACCGCGAGTAGCCGCTGATCAGTGGGCCATGTCGCCAAGAGCAACCTTGTTGTGGCTGGCTGGGGTTGATTACCATATCCCTTCGAACACCTCGGGGGCGTCGGGATTCGGCGTCAGCAAATTGTCAGGCCACCCATGTGAAGATAATCTTACATTCTTGATGACTGCGCTTCACAGATGCGCTGTCCTGTCGAAAGACCACGGTGTCATATGGAAGAACTGTATGAAGGACACACACACTGAAATTACAGATCTTATTCTTGCGGTATTGACACTCTACGTTGAGGAATAGTGGGCTCTACCGCTACATAAGGACAGAAACCAGCATGGGATTGGCAAAATTCCTTCTTCCGTTGCTCAGCGCCTTCTCGCTGTACGCAATTTGGCATTTTTCTAAGACCAATGGTCTTTTCGAATTGGTTGAATTGGCGATACACGCGAAAACCATCCCTGGCACGGACGAGCCTCTCCGGACGGTCTACACAGGGATAGAACAAGTAGACCACACGCTAACGACGCTGACGCTATTCTTCTGGCCCGTCACCGATGGGAGTCGTCCAGCTCTGTCACTGCACTCCATCTGCTTTTCGAGCGCGCTTGGATCGGCTTGGGTCCTGATTTTCTTGGAGTCGTGGAGGAGAGTCAATCGACGGACCATTGTGTCTGTGTAAGTGTTTTGCTTCATCCAAATTAACAGATATTATGTGTACAGTACCTAATTAACCAAACTGTAGCTCTTGGGTCTATGGAATCCTGGCCCAGTTAGCCACCTATGCATTTGCAGCTCCTTTGTTCTTTACCTTACAGTTATGGACATCCTCCTCGACCAAACCGACTGCCCCGGCAATCTCTGTTCCTCTCAGGGTATTGAGTGCCATCCCTCTTATATTTACTATTGGTTATATAGTTCCGTCTGTGTTAATGATCTTACCAACTCCCGGTATTTTCACCGTCGATGAAAAGCAGCTCATAATCGCTGCCTGGCAGCCATGGCCTGTTTATGTCTCGTTGCTAGCGGCGGTCGCTTCTTTAGTTCCGTCTCCAAAGTCAGAAGAAGCAACGCCCAACTTTGCTTTACGGAAATCATTACGTTTCGTCTATTTCTATGCCTTTGCTATTGCGGCTATCGCTCACGTCGTATCTTGGACTATCTCTCTTGCAACAGTGATCGGGCCTGCTATCTTTGACGGCCAGTACATAGAGCACTTTCACCCGAAGAATGTTTTTGGAGTCTACCTACCATTCTGGTACGTCGATCTCCGTGTCCACTCTATCGCCGAGGGAGTGCAGATCTTTTTACAGTGGGACTACCTCATTGGCTCACTGGCGGTCTTGACTTGGGCGATTAGCGCGTATGTCCTAGCGCATCGACATTTTCTGGGGAAAGTCAACTGGTCCGGCCTTATACTCAAGGTGGCTAATCTCATCGTCTTGGCTGGCCCCGTGGCGGCTGCTGTGGCACTGATATGGGAGAGGGATGAATTCATCTTGGAGCCAGCTATCAGAAGCGAGCTGGAGAAAACGGACAAGAAATAGGCTATTTTACGTGATATAGGAATGAGGTCTTGGGCTATATACTCTAATTCTTCAATGAGGGAAACAGATCCAAGGACCCTCCGATGATATAAATATATATGGATCGAACGATTGAGCAACGGTTGAACAGAATGGAGAAAGTTACCGTAAAACAGAATGATAACCAGTGTGGTGATGATAACCAAGATAGGAATACTCAAAGGAGTATGTTTGGCTTCTCTCATCTAACTAAGTAATAGTCCTATTGCGATATTCTACATATCTGAAGTCGAAGTAAATGACATATTATCATAACACTTATCTGTAGCAGATAAATATCTAATTTAATCATCTTATACGCCTGGATCTAGATTTCATGTTTTTGGGCCCGGCAGCCATTCTTCATCAATTTTGGTTTTAACAATCTCTACTATATTTTATGAAGCTTCTTTTACTAGATCTTTCCATAGTTATAGATCTTCTATTTACATAACATCCGCTAGTAGAGGAATCTGACGGCCTCGTCTAAATTTAGTTGATCTAAGTATATAACAATGGCAGCAATATTTACAGATCAGCCTTCTATAATTTTGACATTATAAACTCTTCAACGTCCATCAGGTTCCACCCACAACGGCAAGAGTGAATCCAAGAAAAAATGGGTGGAAGGACCGCCTTTTTGGCCATTTTTAGATGACACCTTAGGTTCCATTGGCGACCCATTTGTATCCATCTGGACTTTCCAGGTTCATTTCCTGTCTCTACCTGAGAGAGAGGCACGTAGTCCAGAAGTGGCCATCTCGAAATCACTGCTGCCATCTCGGTAGCCAGTAATGCGAGTTTCTTTGGAAGTAGATAGCGTGTGAAGAATTGGTCTTTGACAGTCTCCCAGGTATATCTACGTGTTGTCTGACCAGATATCTCCCATAGACGTGAGAGGGACATTTCGCACCGGAACGCTAATGATGACTCAAGCGTCCAGCATCTACAGCCAAATATATTACAAACTGCTCCCAGCAAGCTTTCTAACCCCTTACAAAGTTAGGAAGGATCGCTAGACACCGAAAGCAGACGGGGGAAACGCTTTGCAACCTCATTCAGACTCTGAGCTTTAGAAATTGTATAATAGATTTGCTAACTTGGGCACGTCTGGAATGACTTATCTGGAACTCGGTCCCCTAAATCCCTTTTTGTGGTAGAGCTGGTGGTGGTCCAGGAGCAACGAATAGCTGATGCTAGAGCCACACAGATGCTTATGCGAATCAGCCACGAAAAACGTCGTGGGTTTGATAGATGCTTACCTATTCTCTAGGAAAGTCTACTTTGTATATGGACGGATGGACATTCCATTGGCCAGATTAAACACCTATTGCGATCTGAAAGAAGAGTATATTGCAGCTATTTGTCGAGAAGTGAGTTATTCTCATTCAGACTGCCGGCTCGAAGTACTGACAGAATTATAGGTTCTGGAACGTCTCAATTTTATTCACACAGAGACTAAGATACCCATCCATGAGCCTTTGTACGAGAACGTTTTCTTAGACTACTCAGGTCATGTAACGATGTTTGCCCAGTTTGCGCTTTACTCTCCTTCAGTGTGGGTGACAACGAAATGCCCGAAACGGTAACTAATGCCAATATCGGAGTTCTCAAGGCTGCAAGAAGAGCTCTCAAGACCACGAGTTAGCGGGGCCTTCTGTCAGTTTGCAATTTATATAATCGATCTTGATAGATCAAGGTCCACTTCTTGGAAGGCGGGTATGCAAGCATGTGCCTGTTGGCTTGCTCCGGAAGGTTCGTCCAGCCTCTTTTCTCCATAAGATCGAGGAATAATTCGTGAACAGGACTATCTCCAGAAACTTCCTCAGCTCCCGCATCCAACAGTATCTGCACGGTCTTCTCATGTCTTTCTTCGGACGCAGCCTGCAGAGCAGTGCCGTAAATCCCACCTGGAGCATTAACATTGACGCCCGCCTTCAACAACATCTGCACAATCTTATCGTTCCCTTTTGCAGAAGCTACCTGCAGCGCCGTTCCCTCGTGTCCCCCCTGAGCATCGACGTTGGCTCCCGCATCTAGCAGTATCTGCACAATCTCATCATGCCCGTTTGCAGAAGCTACCCACAGCACCGTGTCGCCGTATTTCCCCTGAGCATCGATGTTGGCTCCCGCATCTAATAGCATCTGCACAATCTTGTCATGCCCTCCCTTGGATGCTTCCCGTAGCGCCGTCCCGTGGTCTCCGCAATCGACATTGACGCCGGCACCCTTGTCCAGCAGTGTCCTGACGACTTCTTCATGGCCTTCTGCACATGCCTCCCAAAGGGCTGTACGGTCTTCGTCGTGTCGGGCATTGACGTCAGAACCTTCGTCCAACAGCATCTGGATGATTTGATTTAGACCAAGATAGCTCGCCAAGGTCAAATCGGTCCAAGCTTTCCACTTCCTATACTTCTTTTCAAAGTAAATAGGCGCCCAAATGCTCGCTTCATAGCCATCAGTATTACAAAGTGTACGCACATCATTTCGAGACTGATGAGCGATAACAGCTTCCTGGGAGGTATAATGCAGAGGCCAGTAGCAGGCGCAGTAGAAGAGGAAATGGTATTTATCCCTGCCCGTGTTATCTTCAATTGGAAGGTCGATGCCGGGCATCAGTAAGTAATCTAGACACAGTGCCGATATTGTAACCTGCGAGCTTGTCATGTTCAAGCGCCCCTGCCATTTCCCCTGTCTTTTAGGATGAATAAGGAATTCTCTCGCTGTCTGGTGAATAAATGACACTTGCGAATGGTGAACGTTGATGAAGAGTCCGCACCGGTTTTCAACGATACTCTTGATGTTCTCTACTGGCCACAAATCGGACTTGAGTTCCTCGTGGGACTTGAACCGTGTCTCCTGTGTGGCTAATGTTAACGCCACATTGATCTCGTCAAGGGTGAGAGGTCGTGCTGCTGCAAGAATGATTTGATGAAGGATCTCAGTTTCTGTCTCGTCCGGGCTTCTGTTCAGGATACTCTCGTACGCATCAAACACTTTTGGCGGTATATCGGACAGCAGTCTTTCGATACTCGATCGTTTTGAATATTTGCTGAGCTTCTCCCTGATCGTGTCAAATAGGAGATAAAGCCAGAGGTATGTGCGATTCTTCATGCCCTGTAAGCGCTCGGAAATCTGGCGGCGATCGTCAGGCGTAAGGTTGCGTGCAACTTCATTTATCTGGTACTCAATGACAAGGTCGATCTCGTCGGTTCTCCCATCTAAATTTCCTTTGATTTTCCGCGACAGGCGGTCTCTGAGTCGCTGCATCATATTGTTCTAGAGGTTGTGAGATAAGGGCAGCCGGATGTCCATGGTTGCATCTTTACCTGCCGGTATAGCTTGAATATGGACTGATGCCCAACCTGCTAGTTCTCAAACTGTACTAGCCTCATGATCTATACTTGTTTAGAACATCATTATCATTTTGAGGACCTACTCGTCGCTTACCGTCCCACGTCCGCTAGCCTTATGAATGTTATAATATTCTGTTCCTTCGGTGTTATACGGATTGAAGGAAGCCTAAATGTGCATTTCGATCCTGTCATTTATCGACTCTTGACAGTTGGTTCAGCGATTCGCCGGATCAGGCGTATCGCCAACAACCAATGCCCACCAATGGCTACAAATAACCCGCAAGAGGATGTTCTATGCGACCCTGAAACGCTGTGATAGTTGAATCCATTTACAGTATGCCCATATATTAAGTTGATGTTATGATTATCTCATGAAGGCTTAGGCTATCTTTCTCCTTAATAATTTGTTCAGTCTAGAGTTAGGAAGCTAGGTGGCACAGACTACCTTTACTGTTCGTCGATCACCTTGTCACTGATTCTATGTTTTAGGGCGACCAAATATCCAAAGACGATGCTAGGGATTATGTATGGCGATCCATGGAATACCACAAGATATTAATATATACACTAAGGGCAGCTGGAATAATTGGAATGAATCTGCTCATAGAGAAAATACTGTGAAGGTTGATCTAAATAAAGTCTGCCCCCAACACAAGATAACGTCCTCCATAATCGAGGCAAGATGGTGCAAAGAAAGGCGACTTGTCTCAAATTTTCATACGACACATAGGAAACTCAAATGTGGAATTTGCACACTCTTTGTTGGATGGGCCGATTCTTGTGGTCAAGGTGAAGTCCAAAATGGTCCATGCACAAGTACTTACTTTCGTATTGTGGGTATTTGACACGGAAAGAGCTTTCACATATTCTCCAAGCCTATATCCCACCATGATATAAGCCAGCGCGCTATCTCCCAGAAGGAGGCCATGCTAAATGCTACAGAGAATTATCGCTATGGCAGCCACAGGAAACCCAAACGACTTGATGAAGTCCACCTGGCCTCGCGCCGACCGATCCAGCTGGACCCTCATCCATTGGCTCCTTGAGTTACTCGGCGTCCATCTCGTCTCCCTCGATAAGGATGTGCCTGTATATTCGAAGCAGGAAAAGGTGCCATACATGCTTGAATGGCCTCTTCGTGTTTGGGTCATCTCTCATTCATTCGTTTCTATAATCCTCCACGAACTCTATATTATATTATATACGTCAGCCGTGCCCTAAGCCCAGTCCTTACTTGGACCCTCTACACAGCTTTCTTCCTAGCAATTGCCATTCATGGGCTACACGTCATTCGTTGTCTTGGCCACAAGTATGGTTTCTTGGATGGTGATAAGCATGAGCGCGATGAGGTTCCTGATGATGGCGTTCACAAAGTCGTCCAATCACTTCTTTCAACCACCATTTTCCGTACCACAATGGCCATTTATCTCAGCTATCATCCGAACGAGCAGCCGTCTACCATGAATCTCACTGTGCTGCCTCTGGAGATTGGAATCTATGGTATCGTTCTCGACTTCTGGTACTACTGGTACCATCTCGTTATGCATGACTTCGGCCTCTTATGGCGATTCCACCGCACTCATCATCTCACTAAGCACCCAAATCCACTACTGACTGCTTACGCCGATGAGGTGCAAGAGTTCTTCGACCTTGTTGGGATACCGCTCATTACCTATGGTACCATGAAGATCATAGGGTTTCCTACGGGTTTTTATGAGTGGTGGGTTTGTTATCAGTACATGCCTTTGCGGAACTTATCACCCATAGTGGTCTGCATATTCATTTTCCAGTACCAAACCCTTCGACATTTCTTCTTAAGGCGTTTAGCTCGGATTTCATTATCGAGGACCATGATCTCCATCATCGCAAAGGCTGGAAGAAAAGCTATAATTATGGCGAGCAAACCCGTCACTGGGACCGTGTCTTTGGTATATGTCATCCACGTATTGAATGCGCAGAGGAGAACACCGATTACGTAAATGGTGTCAAGATGCCTCTGTTTTAAAATTAGTGTCGTTTTACCTTCTACACTGGACACAGTGTACCATGATGGCCATTAGCAAATCGTGATGTCGCGCGTCTCATATGGTCAAAAAAGATCTAAGGTGGGACATAGTGGGATTAAGACAGAGTGGCAGCGACTACACATCAGGGTCTCTAACATTTATAAAATGACGACGGGGTGTTTCTCTCGTGGATTGGTTAACATTAAGCCAGATAGTTGGTCATGATCTATTTAAAACCTTTGGATTCTATATCGGTATCGTCCTGAAGAGATGAACAGTGAAGTGTGAAGACATATCTACTATTGAGACTTGTTTCCTTTATAGGAAAAGCGATGTTTAGTGGAAAGCTATATAGCGAACAATTTAATATATAAAATAGTGATGTAGCAAATCTTAAAGAATACATTATGTTTGTCTTTGTTTAATAAAGACTAATTTCTGGTATTTCAGTCGTCTGGAATTATACTAAGCAAAGATCGAAGACTAAGGTCTGGAAACAATAGTAATAGTATTGGGTTTATTGAGGTTGCATAACCTAAACTTTAGGGGAGATTTAACTTATATCTAACCCCTAATCAGACAAAGAAGCTACCATTCAATATGCTGCTATATAGATCAAACTGGGCCGAAGAAGAAACTCTTTGGCGATCCATGACTTGTCGCCAGCGGAAAGGGACATTTGATGGACTGGATCGTATGAATCAAGTGGAACAATAATAATTTTATCCTTGGAAGCTGGGCATACTATTCTATGGAGCACTTTAAGACCGAGACAGTAATAATGCGACTTTCGTAATCCCGAGGTCTTTACCTAAGGATATTTCCTATGGCTAGCAATTATACGGATAGGATGTCTTAAATTTCCTTATTTTATTCCTCGAGTGATATTGCGTCCACTGAGATCCAAATAGACTTTTCCGGTTCCGAAGGACTTGTTGTGTAGGACCGGTTGGAGACGGTCTCATCTTCAGGATCTAAACGGATTAGTTGTTCCTGTTGGTTCGGCCATAGCCCAGGGAAGAAATATTAAGTCCATTCCTGTGTTGGCAGCAAAGCCGGGATAGACATCCGATTGACACATCACCGATGAAATAACCTTGTCCCATCCGTATCATCAGATTCAAGGTTGGGATGCCACTGCGCTAGATGTGGACATGGCATCAGGTTTGGATATGGCCCTGGATGTAGATGTGGTCGTGGATGCAGATATCGCACCTGCTTCTGATATCGGCTTAGCATTCAGTCCTGCCCTGGGGTCCTTCAGGTAGGAGAACCGGGTGCTTATTATAGATACTTTGCCAATTGTGTGCAGTGCCAGTGGCACGGAAATCCATGTTGTTATCCTCCCACCCGCTGACACCACTTATGGTCTGAAGGCTGTGGCGTACCGGTGCTCTGGATCCACTCTCCTGGTACCGAATACCTCCACTCCGGCTCCTTTTTAGCAAACTCTGGAACCTGAACTGTCCCAAATGAGAAGCAAGCGGCGTGACTAGTACGCTCTTTGGACCTCCCCCGCCTCCCCCCTATCCCAACCTTGAATTTGCCTTTATCAGTTTCCATCTTGGAATGTTTGGAATGCCCGGATTTTCCCTGCAATTGCTCTAAGGTCTTGTTCCGGAATAGACCACATCCTTTTCATTCGAATTTTGACGTTCCCTCAAAAACAGATCCTCAGAGGCGATTATCAAGGGAGCATTGGTGACGTGAGCATCCTTCTGGTCAGCTTTTCTTAAGATAACAATCTTTCGGCTCAATGATGAAACTCGACGTTCAGGTTTATTTCTCGTAGCGTGACGTAATGTTGGAACCCATTTAATGATCGTGATTTCTTTCCATTTTTGATTACTCCGACTGTAAGGACTGTATTCATAGTGCCCTGTGACTCCGTAATCCACCAAGCCGCGTCAGATTCAGAGCCCGAGATGTCCGGTCAGTCACGGAGCTGGCAGGGGTGCGATCACGCATGTTGCTTATACCAATATAGATATTGATGGGCACAAGCAACAGAACGTGTATTTCTATATCCTCCCGAATCAGAAGGACAATATCATATTGGGATTACCTTGGATAGAGGCCCAGGAAGTTATCCTATACCCTATGAAGAGAGAATTACAAATTGGTAGCTCTAGCCTTTGCGATAGAATGATTGTATGTTGAAGATAGTAGTCGCGTGTATATGTCTAGTAGGGCTAATAATAAATTATATATATTACTCGTAAATAAACCTTTTGTAATAGATTATGAATTTTTTTCAATATACTAGATTATAGGTATTTGTCCAAGTATCCGTACCCAACCATCGCCATACTCACCCTTCGGGTAAAAGGTAAATTGGGATAAACGGAGCGACGGTCGGGCACAGATAGTGAATGGAAATTAAGAGCACGTCATAAGGTAGGCGGTGTGGGAGATGAGAATTAGGCAGTATAAATAGGGATGGTGGGCTCTAAAATGCCACTGAATATTTATTTCTTATATAATATCTTTGCATTTGCCATCATCACCACTTAAGCTATTCGGTTCAATATCTCAGGAATATCAGTAAAGCCGGAGGCTACACCATGATTCTCAGCGGATTCGAAGTCGTTACCCGCCAATTGGTGCGTAACCTACGACATGTCACCCAACAGCAACAGCCATGCGGTGTCGACCTTTCTCTACGTCAGCTTTCCGAATGGACCTCAGCGGCTAGCATTGACTTCGATAATACTAAGCGTCAGGCGGCCAAAACTTCTAGCCTGCCTTTCGACAACACCAGCCACGCAATCACACTACAACCAGGCTTCTACTTGATCGATTTCAACGAAACCGTTCAAATTCCACGGAATTGCATGGGAACCGTTTTTCCTAGATCGTCGCTGTGGCGGTCCGGTGTCGGAATTGTTGCTGGTGTGGTCGACGCTGGATATGAAGGTGCTATGGGAGCTTTGATAGAAGTGAAAAATCCCAACGGAGTTGTTCTTTACCAAAATGCCAAGCTCGCACAGATTGTATTCGAGGAATTGGGGGAAATGGTCGAGGGATATAACGGTATCTACCAGTCCTCGACGAGCAGTGTTGGGCGCGATGGGACAGAAAGGGTGTAATGTATGGGGAATGCCCAATCTTCGAACCCTTGAGCCAGGGAAGGGTAGTCATTAGAAAACTACCCTATTGGTTGATCTTGTATGGTATAATATATAAGTTTTGGAGCAAATTTATCCTATATACAGGTTTTCACCGTCTACAATCTCTCTCCGGTGAATCGATAACATCTGAGACAAATATCCATAAGCAGGACTTTGTAAAGAGACAGTCAAATTTTTAGTTTCTATGAGCGACCTGCGCCTAAATATTGTTGGCAGCCCGTTTCCGCAAGATCGAATTTGCTGGATATATTGCCAATCCTTAAAACCAGACGCGGATAAACGCTGCTTAAATAGGCTGATATTCCACATACACCACAGGTTTTGCCTCTCCTTGATCGGAGAGGATAAACAACAACTGTGCCATAACCAGGAGGGCTATCCGGAGGTGGCGTAATCACTTGAGTCTGAGAATCGTATGTCGCGGTGTCGGAATGACCGTTATGGCCAGGAGTTATAATATTATCATCTGCAACGGACCGACAAGAATTTGGTATAGGGTTATCTGGTGCAATTATCACTCAATGATGATGACCTAGTACTCCAGATTCCCGATGGGGGTGTGCTCTGGTCGATGTACAAGATTCCGGTGAGCTCATACTATCTCCAGTAAAATGCGACCTGGGCAATTCTGTGGAATAGTGAGAGTCTATGTCTGCGGAGTATTAGCTAAAAATTAAAGCTAATTCCTTTAAACGTAGGATTAGACGTACCTTTGTGCTTTTATCTAGGTCACGTGTTTCCGCTATTTTGTTGTTAGACGCAATTGATAATCCTATCGTATTGATCTTATTTCGGTACGTCCACAATTTTCGCGGTGTCTATAATTATTTCTATAATAACCCATATCTTAATTTAACAAGCAGAAATTGTAGAGGATGACGAAGTTTTTATAGTCTCTTTGTTAGAGGGAAGCGGCTTCCTGGTAAATAAGAAACGTATAATAACAATAAATGGTTAATTTCTGACTTGACTCACGGGAGATTCATAAGTTCAGTCCAAATTTCAATAAGGCAGCCAGTCGGGCTTTATTTATGGCTCGGCCATAATTCATAGCGACGGTAATATTAGGAGGATGACTATCCGAACTGATACTGCTATAATATCGATGGTATCATACAATTATGTTTGTGATCAAACAACCTTAACTTTTCACAATATCGCGAAGACATCTCTACAAATTTGGCTGGTTGGTTGCTGGCCGCGGGTAGTTAATTCTTTCCGATTGGCTCGTGTAGGGCGGTTGGTGATACATACAGAATTAACGCTAGGACAATTGTCCAGGAAACATCGAATAAGGAATAGCGTCCCTAATGGATGGCTTGGGGTGGACCCATACACCGGTTGACCGTAACCCTCCTATATGATTCCCAAGTTTCAGCCATAGTCTTCACACTCTTCACCATAACCAAGGTGGACTGAAATAACATCAATAAAAATCGACGAAAGGCAAAAAGTGGCACACTTTGGAGGATTTCGAAGGCTCTCACAATTAATATATCCTATCGATAAGGTCAGTGACCCGATCACAAATAAGGCATTGCTAATACTGTTCAGAATCTCGCAAAGGCCGTGGAGTCATTATCTGATAATATAGATGCAGGACTCAAAATATTGAAGGATATCGTTCAGCAATGTGTATCCACTAACGGGTCAACTCCAGTCATGGAAACTCGCTAATAAGTTAAACAAGATGGGCCTTGAAGACGAAATCGCATCGGACAAAAGTGCCGAATATCAAGGCAAACACAGGAACAAAAGACCTGACGATGCGTTCCGGCCAATTCCTTTGCCTGCACAAAGATCAGATGGATGGCCAGCTGTAGTATTGGAAGCTGGCTATTCGGAGTGTCTGAACAACCTCATCCTGACTCTCGCTGCATCCGTCGTCGAGATAGATTGTGCCGCTTGCTCATGTACTTGAGTGGTCATGGTGATAAGAAGGGTTTTTTTCTAATGAAGAGTAAAGAGTCTATGGCAGTTGTGATTAACTTATTTGAGGAATCTCGTGTATCTTTCAGGTATGTATCTTCCGTCACGTCAGAGAAAATAAGGAATTGACTCTGCCTGGTTAAGGCGTTCTGAAACAGTCCGTATTCACAATCAATTGTACGGAGAAGGTGATCGATTCCTTTATACCGATATCCACGGACTCCTTTTGGTAGTCCCATCGAGGATATCACCTTCATTCTCTCTATTCATTGTACTTCTTTTCAGTATGATAATTCACTAGATCGTTCACTACGATGGGAGGGCTCAGGTATGTATTAAAGATGCCTTCTCAAGTAATGCTTAGACAGGTACGTAGCTCATTAAGAATTAAAAGTAAGAATCTAATCACATTTAACTTCTTTGAGGCATGAAATATCAAATCGAACTAAGTTGTATAATTTAGTTGTGTTTAAAGAGCGTTGGTTAATTGTTAGAATTAAAATTTGCATTTAGGTATTGTAACTTCATCGTGACTCATGAGCCTCAACCGCTAAACGCCTTTCAAATTGCGGTAACTAATGTACATTCTCCGAGACTCCCTACTCCTAGGGAACTCCTGACGGATTTCTCCGACGCCTACCTAAGCGGAGCTCCACCCACAGAGATGAATACGTGGTCTGAGCTTGCTAGAGAGTTCAAGGATCAGGCAGCTTCAGGCTGCCGACATACATTGAACTAAACTGGGTTCATTCGTTTTACTTATATCGTGTTCGGGGAGAAAGAATTATAAGCGGAGCTAATCCGGACAATTTCGATCATAGCGATTTTTAATATTGTAGAGCTAACAGTTTGGAGGCAAGTAGGTAATGTTGCTGATGTGACATGAGCTAATCTAGCGACTTTTACGCATCCATGTTAAGGCTCTAACATCTCTGTCTACGGCTCGTGGAAGCGTGAGCGCTATATGATTTAGTGTCTGATACTAGGTTAGGTTTAGATAGCTCTGCCTATAGTGGCAGTCACGTATTACCGCCGCATTTCGGCGAGGCTGACAGCGAGGCAGAGAATCTAACGCATTCTTATAAGTAATTATTATTTTATATCTTCATAATTCGGAAACATCAACTTGTTATGTTGTCAAGCTTAACCCAGGACGACACCACGGAGCACGGGATTACGCTTTTTAAACCTGCCCTTCTAAACCCCGCCTTCTACCCACCTCCCGGTTAATCTTATCTAGTCGTCTGAGGCTCTCTAGGACCAAGATGGCAGAATTTGGGATAGCCAGCGGCGCCATTATGTCATTTCACTAGGCCCCGAGATAGCAAAAGCGTTTGTGAAGTATTATGGAGCTTGGAAGGATCAAAACAAAACTATCTCCAGCATGTGCGATTTAGCGGAGAATTTATCAGGGGTGCTGGAAATGTTGTCAAGTAAAATTGAACCACCAGCAGTGTTCGATCCAATCGTCAAGGCGAATATTGAGGAGAACATCAATACTGTCAACGGCGCTATTCAAAAGCTTAAAGCTGAATTGGAAAGGATACAGGCCACGATAGCGTCGTCTCCCAAAACAGGAATTCGCTGTACGATACGATGGCAAGCGTTGTATCCATTCAAGGAGGATACACTGAAAAAAATAGGAGCTATGATATCTGATGCTCGTTCGAATCTGAACTTGGTTTTACAGGTTCTACATATGTTCGTTCCCTTCTACCAGTATACTTTATGTATGAAATTAGATAAACTAACGCAATTATTATCTAGAGACGAAATCCAAAACATAAATCAAAAAGTCAATTCGATTGTCAGGTGGAAACATGGTCTGTATATTTCATACACCTTTGAATCAGCCGAGTATTCTTTGACCGACAAATAAACACCACAGACGAAGAAACTAGAAGAATAATCGAATGCCTATCGCCGGCAAATTTCTGGTTGAAACAAGCAGATGTACTGACACAAAGACAACCTGGTACTGGGCAATGGTTACTGGAGAATCCGGACTTCTTAGATTGGGAAAATGGGGTTAAGCATAGTCTGTGGTGTCAAGGAAGTCGTAAGTTCTATTCGTCAACTCTTCAGGTAGCATCGATAGGGGGCCGACATCAAGACACTAGCTGGTGTCGGTATGACGGTTCTCACGTATGCATATCAATAATCATAAATACTTCTTGATGACATGACTGGTGACTGACAAACATAGGTCAATTGTGGTTGAGTTCCTTGAACAAGATCTGCCGAGGCCAGATATCGGTTTAGCATTTTGCTACTGTAACCACAAAGAACATTTGGTGCAAACGCCAGAGTATTTCCTTCGCTCCATTTCTCGGCAGTTAGTTGAGCAAAGACCAACTATTTCAGAAGACGTGTATCGTTTCTACATGCAACACTGTGGCAAGGGGACTCACTTGCTCCTAAGGAATGCTTAACACTACTTCAGTCACTAAGCAAAGAATTCTTGGAGGTCTACGTCATAATTGATGCGTTAGATGAGTGCATCGACCACAAAATGAGGTCTTTCTGGAGCGATCTTCTTGATAAACTGAAGGTCGCAATTTCAAATATGCGGGTTCTATGTACGTCGAGACACATTGACGATGACCAAGGTTCCTTGACAACAACTACTCGAATTGAGATTCGTGCAATTCAAGCTGACATCGAAGCTTATATAAAAGATAAAATAAAGTCCAAGGGAAGACTTATCAAATTCTGTGAGGACGATCCCAGTCTTCAAGAGGAAATGGTGCGAACTATGGCCTCAAAGGCGGATGGAATGTACGTCTCAATTTTACTTTCTCAGACAGAAGGCAGATATCTAACATGGGGAGAAAAAGGTTTTTGACTGTCCAATTGTAAGTCGAATCCCTGAGCATGAAGAGATGCTTGCGAGATGTACGAAACGCACTTCCAATGTTGCCCAAAGATCTAGATGACATCTACGATGATGCCATAGAAAGAATCACACAGCACCAAGACGGCGACCTCGCTCTACGGCTTATACAGTGGGTCGTTTATGCTATGCGGCCTTTAGGAATTGCGGAAGTTCAGCATGCCATAGCAATTGATGACCTTGAACCTGATGACCCGTCAATTGCTAAAGCATGCCTGGCACCATGGAGTGATGTTCTCAATGCCTGCGCGGAACTGATCAGGATCGGCGAAGAAGGACGGATAATCGGTCTTGTTCATTATACAACCCAGGGGTACTTCGAACGACATGGGTCGCGCCATTTCCGCCATGCTCGACGGGATATTGAGATCGCTTGCGTTAAATATTTGTCTCTTGATGTGTTTGGCGAGGGACCATGCCCAGACGATGAGTTACATGAACACCGATTGAAGGAAAACCCGCTCCTCGACTATGCTGCAAGTCAGTTTTACAACCATCTCCGTTCACAGAGTCAAGACCATGACGTCTATTGTCTACTGGAACAGTTCTTCAAATCTGCGCCTAAGGTAGGCAGTGCCAGTCAAATTATCTTTTCCCCATACATAAGGCGCTTCAAGGGACTTTATCAACGTTTCCTTATGGATTTCCAAGGTATACATCATGCAGCCTATGTCGGGTCAAGGGAAATCACTGAGCTACTACTAAAGGATGTCGCCCCGGACATCCTAGATTCCGATGGTCGAACACCTTTATCCTATGCAGCAGAGAATGGGCGAGATGAAGTAGTAAAACTACTGCTTACGCGTGATAATATTAATCCAGATGCAAAGGACTATGAGGGAAAAACACCTCTATCCTATGCAGCAGAACAGGGGCATGATACAGTAGTTAAACTACTACTTGCTCGGGATGACACTGATGTAAACTCTCAGGAGTCTCATCGCAAAACACATTGTATAAAGCGGCATTGATGGGAAGAGATACGGTGGTAAATATGCTGCTTCCCAGGGATGATATTGATCCCAACCGAAAAGATAACTGGGGCAATACATCTTTAGCTGAAGCATCAACATTGGGCGATGACGAAGTAGTTCGAGCTCTTACTTACTATAGATAGTGTTGATCCAGATGAAAAGGATGCAAGAGGTCGGACACCTCTATCCTATGCGGCAGCAAGTGGTATAATGATGAGATGGTCAAGTTACTGCTTGCTATCCATAATGTTGATCCAGACGCAAAAGATAACCAAGGTCGTACACCGCTTTCATATGCAGCAGAAGAGGGATATGTCGAAACGGTTTACTTGCTGCTTTCTCGGCACGATGTTGATCCACACTCGAAGGATAACAATGGCCGAACGCCACTCTCCTGGGCAGTAGGCACATTATTTTCCTGGACGAAGAATGAAAAGGTAACCCGGCTATTGCTTGCTTGTGGTGCCGATCCAGATGCAAAGGATAACATGGGTTGGACACCACTTTTCTGAGCAATAATAAGGGGGCATATCGAAAATGTGGAGCTGTTACTTGCTAGGAGTGACGTGGATCCAGACTCGAAGGATAACAACGGGAAGACGCCTACTATGATCGCCAAAGAGTGGGGGCATAATCAAACCGTTGAGTTACTTGCTCAGAAGATCAAGGAAAGACAGAGAGATGACGCTGGATCCAAATCTGGAGAAAACAACAGCGTGTGCACAAGGGGGATCGTTAGACCCTGTCCTTTTGATACAGTGGATGAGGATAACGACGCGTTTGCAAAAAGGGAGACAAAAAGGCTTGCGATTCGAGGTGTTCGAGAAGATTAGCTTAGCTGAATTTGGTCCAGTCAAATCTCTTTGAAAGCCATTTTACTAGTTGGGGAGAGCTCCTCTGTTGTAGATTCAACTTGTAGGAATGCAAATTTCCTTCTGTTATCCTTTCTTTCTTAAGTCCGCCCTCCTCCCCCACACTTAAAAAAAATCACAGAGCTCAATTTCTTATCGATGACACGTGTGGAAGCTTTTTGTCTCAATTGTGGCACAGGTCTTGTTTGTTAAGGGAATGATATTAACAGCGAGAGATGCAAGCAAAAGGTTCCCACTTTCTTTAGAGACGGCTGCTACTAGTTTGTAGACAGGCTTAGAGTTGTCAACCTTTCATGGTATTTTCCGTTCGCTTTGTTTTGTATTATAGCATATTCTAAAGACTGCGAGCCTTTGCATGTGGCATCTACAGTTAATTACGGAAAGACTACATGTTCCTCCTCGTGTCATTTCGCTAGGTAGATCGTTAATTCATGGTCTCCTTTAACTCAATTGACTAGGTACTGTCGATTGACTTGACTACCTAGGCTACCTAGACAAATTCAACGAGTAGTCTACAATGAAGTTCGCAATAGACCACTTTCCCGTGTGCTATCATCATCTTTTATCCTGTTCTCCTTCCAAATCTCATGGTACCAGATCGATCTCATAAGATGAGTGGTATCGAAGGAGACTGATACACGGCCTTGTCTTTCGTCCGCCTGGGTGTATCCCCTATGCCGTAGGTTCTGGACATACATATGGGAAATACGTAGCGGTGTTGGCCCGGCTGGCCTCGTCGAGAACGCGGGCTCCTTCTCGCTTTTATCAGACGGATATGACACGAAAAGGGGAACAGCATGTAGCAAGACATGCTAGCCTGATTCCCGTTATCATGCAATATGGGAAGGAAGCTCCCGAGCTACTGGCCGGTGAGTTTCTTTTTCTGTTTCTTTTCTTGAAAAAGAATGAATGCATACACGTGTGTGTGTTGGTAAGCTTTTCGAAGCGACAGCTCTGATCGATCGTTAGGCTGTTCGAGAAGCGTAGGTTCAACGATCATCTCTCACTTGAAGGTCAGACCTTCAGCGGGGTTATGCGTTTATCTGCGGACAACGATTCCCTGTCGGTGAGCAGCACTCCGCACCACTCTGTAGTCCTTGTCTGATTCTGCATCAGACGAGCAAGCGGACCCTTCTGAGGACTCAGTACAGTATCCGCATCGACTACCGCCACAATCCAACTTGACGCGGTCGCCCTGCCGGGTAATACCGTACCTCTCGCAGCGGCAGATAGGTGTGGGAGGGTCACTCATAGACGACAGTGAAGAGGGAGAAGAACTGTCAGAGCGAGATGAGAGTGACGAGCCGACGGAACTTGGTGGGCTGTTTGAGTAGTATCCGTCCGAGAGGCGGGAAGAGGCGAATCGCTCGCTAAGTTCGTCCACTACGAAGTCCTCTTCGCGAATTTGTCGGGACTCGTAAGGCTTGGAGGGCTTGGGATGCTGGATCTTGGATGGGGATAATGCGCGGCCTTTCGGGATATCGGCTGATTGACGTCGGGAGTGGTTGCTGGATGTGGGACTCCGAGGGTCAGGGACGTCGAGGATATTGAGTTTGCGTCCAGTTGTTTTCTCGACAGTATATTCTTTTGCGGGGTCGTGGGAGACGTGGTAGCCGTCCATGATGTACTTACCGCATAGTTAACCTTTGGCGATGAAATGAACATGAAGGGAGGTGACAACTTACATAGTACCAATACCGCCCACCTAGCTTCAGCATCGATGTCTGGAAACGGAACTTACCCGTCCATGATCCCGATTTGGAAGAGTCCTTGGAAAGGGGGAGTTGTCGCGAATAGTTATCCCATGATCCGACGAGGTGGACCGTCTTGACGTTGGAGGATGTCCGAAGAGAGAAGTTGAGCTGCACAGTCGCCATTATGCAGTATGGAACGTAACAGAATTTGAAATTAAAATTAAATTATGATTTCGTAAGGAGGGTCGTAAGGTCGTAAACAGACGAAGAACAATAGATCGATATGGTGTCAACGATTCGATGTCGGGACAGAGCTTCCTCAACGGAAACCAAGAGGTTTGTGAAAGATGTATCTAGCGATAGGTCTTCACGAGATAGGAGCCAGTATGAAGGTGTGACTGTGCTAACAGCGTCGAAGATATGGTCGAGAGAGTTGGTAGATACCGTCTGTGATTGAGATCGAGCCACAATGGAGAGGAGACGGAGTCAGGCAGAAATAAAGTTGACAAGAGACTACCGGAGAGGTGATTAACTTCGACAGAGGTGAAGACCGAATTATTATTAGGTAGATCGCAATGAGACACGAAATCGGAATAACGACTTTTTTGGCGTTGATCTTCCGTCCAAAACTAAAGTTGGCGAAGTAACGAGAACCCTCCACACAAAAATTAACCTGATCGAAACTTCAGGCCCGAGCAAGGCAGAGCTGAAAAACAACAAGATGGACGTCGGACCGGCGACGTATAATTAAAGCAGTATTGTTGCTTCGGTTTGTATAGTTCGAAAGTCAAGGGAGAACCCGATTAGGTAAAAGCGGCCGCAAATAGACAAGAGCACAGCTCGTTTGTCTATTAACTTTCCGTTGGATTGATATCGATTGTATCTATATGGTTCCGATACGGCGCAACCAAGTAAAAATGCGCAAGATAAATAAGAGTAATTAGATTAGCGATGAGAACCACAAACAGAAAATTAAAACGGTTGCAACCAGTGCTAACCGGGCGACTTCCGAACTATGGGCAGCTCTGAAAAAGGCAAAAGCTTGCTGGAGAAGAAAAGAAAGAAAAGGGATATGACACTGGGGCGATCAAGCAGATTATATGGACGACGAGATCCTGCCATCCCGAGGTTGACATCCATCCCGTGGATCAACCGGCAGCAATCATACATCAATCAGCCATATTCTGCAGCCGACCGTGATGGCCCCTCCACGACAGTGAGAGGAGACCCTGGTGGACGACAGGATCTCCCAATGATAGCACATTAACAAAGAGGGGAAGAAAAGCCAGGCGTCTAGATCACCAAGCTGATTGGCAACTAGGATGTGGAGGGCGTCGACTAACGATGTTGTGATCGTCCTAAAATGGTGTCCTAATCGGTCTCTCGTCCACTATTTTTGGTGTTGGTTGCGATCACATCGCATCGGGGCTTTCGTGCACCAACCAGAGCTCAATCTTTAGCGCCCACGACCCCTCCAATCATGAAACGTCCATCCAGTCAGCGTTCACGATAGACCAGGAACCAGGATGGCAAACACGAACAGGACAGGGCTAGATAAACGTCCTGGAAGGAGAAGGGAACTAAAGGACTAGATCCGTTGCCATCATCCAGTCTCCGTCCATGCCATAATGTTGGTTCCCACACACGGGCTGGAACCTTGAGCTGTCGAGTGTATATGGACTCGTGCATAGGTCTGATAATATTCTTCTCAATCACTGAGGTCCATTTATCCGGAATCTAGAGCAGCTAGTAGTAGTCCCGCTGCAACTAAGGGGAGGAACATGTGATTAGTAAAATGCATGTTGCCAAGAATGGTAGTGCTTGAATACTATCCAAAATTGCGCTCAAAAACGACAAGACTATTCACGGTGGATATGTAGGATGAATGCATGCGTGATAACGATCATATATATTTATAGCAAATTCAAGGAATTATATCAGAAAAATGGCTAGGCTCTGTAATCTCAAAAGTCTCTAAGAAATTTATTGTAACAGTTGTCAAATGCAGGAGGGGAGTTGGAGACTTCTCCACAAATTGTTCTACCAAGCGCTATGAGAGCATGAGGGTCGACATAGGGTTACATGGATTGCCAATGATTTCGGAGTTTTATGACTATCCCTAGTCTCTAACCACTTCTAAGGTCATGGAATTTGTGGGTCCATCTTGCGCAGGTATCTCCTCAGTCGGAAGGATGATATCCTAGTATGGGATAGGAGCAATTGCGAACTGTCATGAGATCGAGACATCAATACTGTAATAAGATAGTACATCCAGCTATAGCAGAAAGGTTGTGTCTGGTGGACTCTGTGGCCCCCCTACCCTGCACATTCAGCTGCACGGATCCATGAGGTGGCCTGCGGGATTTCGCATTGACAATCATGAGTGTGGTTCATTACCAATGGCAGACTAGTCCTTGCTCTACTGGGTATCTTCTGGTACCGACATCAGTCTAGGTGCCCATATCAAAATGCCTCACACCACACCTATCGTCGTCCTCAACAGTGTCACAGACAAGGAAAGATATGCAGCTCCCTGGACCGCTTTTCCGAAAACATTCTTTCAGGTTGCTCACAAGGACTTGACGGTTGCAGCCCAGCAAGACATCCCTTTCATTGCCATTTGGAATCGGGACATCCGGGATCGGCTGATCTAGGAACTTGCATAAGGATTCCCATCCTTCCCGAACATGGTACTCCCGGAGATTCTCCGGTGAAACCAAACATCGTACTATTTCGCAGTGGTTCTTGTAGACCTGTGGCCTATTCTTCTTGAAATCTTCCGTGAGAATGATCCATCCGGCTTTATCAAATGCGGACCAGACATATCGAGAACTGGCGAAAGATATGTTGCTTGTGAAAGCGTTTATTGAACCAATAATCCGTGAGATCAAGGCATTTCCAAACGAGTCAAACAGCTGCGATATCGAACTGTCCAAACATAGTCAGATTTGTGGTATATGGGTGAGTTATCTGTTACTGGATAATGACTAACTACTCGCTTGTACCATTGGTCAGGGTGTCTAACGGCAAGAATAATCTTTTCTTCGGGATAAGTTTGAATGAGCTCCGGGACAAAGCAAATCGCAGGTAGATCAGACACTGCCTACTGAGAAGGAAGCTTTCTCTATGGCTTTTTCCATCTACAAACATAGTCATGCTTACTTGACAGTGCCCAAGGAGCTGATCAAATTCCTTGCGACCATAAAGCTTCCCAGCTCCATCATACTTGGCACGTAGAGCCTCTAACCACATCTCACAATCACGTGGATTGGTTATAATCGGATCATATTCGTGATATGCTTGGTTGTAACCTAGGATTTTAAAAGCGTTCATCAAGGCTGCATAAGAATAAGTATGCTGAATTTTAAACTATATAGAAGGAATAGGAACAGCCTACATTCACTGCCTGTTCGGCACAACCCTAGTGATAAGATTTTCATTGGCACCTCTCGAGTGTATTTTCGGCGATCAATGTCTGTGACGTTGAATATCTGGTCGTAGAATAGAAGGGATGGCATCGTGAAATATTTGATGAAGAAGAAGATTCTGGTATCTTTCAGGTGTAGTATTCGGTAATCGGGTATCTTGGTACTGTTATCGATTGAAGCCCTTGGTGAATCACCAGAAGTATATATTACAGCTAGCATATGTTATATCAATTAATTAGAACAAATCACAGAAGGAATACACCCGTTATTTTGCGCTATATGTACAAAATCTTGAATTCCAAAAATTTTCCTCTTCAGGAAACTCAAAATCACTCTGATAGTGAACTAGTTGAGCCGCAGATGATCGACAGTCCCGTCCCACGCTTCTTTACCCCTCTTGCAACCATCACGCGGGTCTCCTCGCCACCTAAATTAAAGTTCACGATGGTGATGATGTAGGTCCCCCACTTCTGTGTCATATTTTCGAGGACGAGGAGTGCACTCGTGGCTGGCTGAAGACGAAAGATGAAGATACCCGAGGATCTTCATTCCAGGCCCACTTTAACGATCTTCGGAGATCTCGACCAATGACATATCACATTTCAATAGTTCCTGCGTTGCTCAATTTAGAAGCGGGGAAACGTGTCTACAACTTATTTTCTTGTTAGCTTGATTCCTATCTACTCTAGTTTAGTTTGCTCCCTTTCACGAAAATTTCATGTAAATAAAGTCTCCGAGCTGAAGCTCCTGATGCTTGAATTCCTAGCAAGCTCGGGCTATTTATCTCTGTGGGTGGAGCTCTCGCTTAGCCAGGCGTGGGAGAAATCCATCAGGAGCTCCGTAGGAGTAGGAAGTCTCCGAGATAAAGTAATGCAGTACCGTACTGGTACCATTCAGGTAACAGCTCAATCAAACGATCTCCGAGATTATCCCACGCACCTGCTAAGTAAGTTAAGTCATGCCTTAGTGAAAAGGTAGCCTGCCTCGGCTACATTGGTTACACACATTTGTTGTTATGGTTATCATGAAACGATGAAAATTAAATACCTCTGTGCTTACTAGTGATCCATTTTCTCTGGGGTATATATATAATCTGAGTGACGAAGTATCGATAGACATTGGTCCTTGTTCATGCCTTAATAGATTCCAGGTACAATCCTCCACTTCACCCGCTCACAGTAAAGTTTCCAGTACTTTCCATATTTTTCCGCACACTTCTTCTCATCTCGACCGCAGCGATGCAGCAAGATTGAAGTCATAAAAATTGCGTAAATCCATGGCACGATATGGGTTGTGCCGCACGTTGCACACATCGCATATGAGAGGAGCAAGTCTCCCAAGTAATTTGCATGTCGAGAAAACTTCCACTATCCTAGACAGTCTCGTTAGTCTTCTAGAAGAAATTACGAAATATTCCTGAGTAAGAAAATTATGTACCTGAGCAGAGAAGCAGTGAATTATTGGTTGATCCATCAGCTGTTTTGTAAGAACAGCTGATGACTTTTGCTTTCTGGCCGAAAAGTAGACAATCTCCTCCCGCCTTCCGCACGAGGTACTTCTGATGGTTCGCAGAGCGGAAGATCAGATAACTTGCAATGCCAACGAGAAAGACCGCTGCAGCTGCTAGGGGATGCAAAATAACTGGGTTATATGCAAGGTATTGTGTCTGTAGTGTATATACCGCGGGCAGAAAGGCTGCAGAACCCCAGGCAAGGTAGAAGCCAAAGTGATCGTGTGCAATATCAATCATCCGAAGGTACCTGCGCGGAACTGGATCAATATTTGGTTATAATCATCAGACCGAAGCAAGGAAGAATATTTCTTACCACTCTTCGTTAACAAAGAAGTCGACAATATAGAGAATATGAAGTAGAGTCACTATGATCATGGAATTCGTGACAAAGCCATATTGTTGCCATTGGTACGCAATAAAAGAGAGGTCCCTATATCATGCGTTAACAGTCGAAGAGGTACTCTCTTGGAAAGCTCTAGATAATCTAGTTCTGACTAGAATCAGACGCCTCAACTTACACCAATGCCCATCCAATGATTCCAGGACGCCCATTATGGAATAGCTTGACATCCCAGAGCTTCCCAAATCGTGGATTGAGTTCAACACCCATGTAGATGTCGTAAAACATGGACCCTTCGATACATTAGAACGTATCTAGCGAAAATCACTGAGGTCTAGGGTGTACCGCTAAATTTCCGGTCTTGCGCATGGGTTGGCCAAAGATTGGCCTTAGTGTAGAACACCAAAGATAGCAGTAGACCATATAAATTCCACGTAACAATGAGACTTCCCCAGTGCTTAGCAATAATAGCCGGATCTATTATTCCTGTAACAGTACCTGCAGCGCTTAACGTAATTGACACCAAGAATGCCGTCAAACCATTAGTTCGATATTCAAGTAGTTGACCCGATGGTGTCGTCTCCCCTCCGTACACAGGACCAGGAAGAAAAGTGTATAATACCCCTTGGAATACAACCCAGGCAAAATAGGTGAGGAAAACACCCGGGCTGAATTTAGGGTAATAGTTTGATATAAAGCTCCATGGACCCTGGTGGAACAGCTCTTCTATCGTCACTGACAGAGAGGAATTAAAATGCTTTATTGAGATCCATGGGACAGCCACGAGAAGTGCGCAGAAGGTCATGAAAGCCGCAGCGACGATTCCCCGCTGTGACGAGGCATGGCTTCGTCGTCCCCAAGATGTATCGCTGCCAGATAGCAGAATGCGGATATCTGGACCCTGGGTTCCGGAGCCGGGTATGGGTTGCATATTGACACAATGGGATGGTGAATGGTAATACTCAGTAGACGAAGGGATATAATTGCTAAAACGACCAAGAGCACCGAAATGAAACTTAGTCGTACATCCCTCAGTCAAGCAGTATTTAAGACCAAAGAGATAACAGACAATACCGACTTCTAATCACTGCTAAGAAAGAACCTAAGCGATTCGTGACTTTCCATCCTGCCAAGTTGCAGTAGTTCCAATTTTTCATTTGGAAGTTGTAATTTTCTTTGCAGATTTACCGTACATTTTTCGGCACTGTAACTGAATTCCTCACTTGCAGAATTAGTGGACAGCCGCTAAACTACTAAATGGCATGAGATAAGGCGTATACTAGAGCAGGAGTACTCTCCCCCTCACTTCAAAACCCAGCTATCTGGAAACACTGGAGATGCGACCCAAAAACTTGGTTCAGCATTTTCTACCGCAGATCGACGACACGGGACGGGATGGGCACCCATGGTATCAAAACCAGTGAGGGCTAACGATTAAGCGGCTCTTCACATATCTTAGCCACAAATTCAGCCCTAGAACTCTATCTGTTCTCCCGGATCTACCCCTTGATTACTTAGCTGAGAAATGCATAAATTCCCGGACCTACGCCTAAAATAACTTTCATTTTCGTGATGTCAATTTACTGTCCCATAATACCAGTCCGATTTAGCAAACTACAAACACTTTCTCTCAAATTCAATTGGCTATGTAAAATTCCGGTGGTTCCCGAATCAGGAGAGATTCGATTGGAAGTAATGCCGTACGTCAAAAAAAAAAAAAAGTGGCTGACAGTATCTTAGACAAATTAGCCGCAACGACAACGACTAGATTAGAAGGTCCGATTTTTTTTTTAAAAAAAAGTTCTGATATTCATCAAGGAACCTAATGACCTTTATATCCCTAACGCGTTTATCTCTGAAGGTCAGCAATGGATATATAGATCCAGTACAGGCTTCCGCAGGTCAATTCGCTGATAACTTCAATTTGCTACTGGGAAGGAAACCTGAGCCTAGCCGTTGTTGAGTACATCATGTGTGGCGGCGCCAGGAGATTACCTGCATAAGTGACCTGTCATATCGTCGTTTGCGGCAGATTCTTTGACTACCATAGAATCTACTAGATCACTAGGATCTAGCTTCTTTGTCTGATTAGGGGTTAAATATGGGTTCAACCAGCCCCACCCAAGATCTAGTCTTCAAGCAAGCAATAAGCTAACACTTCAGATAGTCAATATAGCTGCTATGCTTCAGTGCCCTAGGATTCGACAATGTGCAACATTATAGGGAATCTCATTCCTCGCCGCTATTTGATATGGCTAATTATCCCTTGAATATTATATGAATCTAGGAGCATTATTGGGACGGCCTGTTAAATGTTTAATAATTTGCATGCATAACTGGCAAGTTTAGCTGCATATGGATCTGTGGCGTTCTCCTCCTGACATGTCTCGGGAAACAAAAAACGGAATGTGTCAAGGCAATGGCCATTCTGACAACGCATACCATTATCATAGTTACAAAAGTCTGTAACCTAAATATCGAGTTTATCTGAAAGAAAGGAAGGTTCCATTCGCTCTCATTCCCTACTTGGTCTTCTCCTAGAATGGGTGGGCTCCAGCGACCCGAACATCTCCGTTTTGACTGCCAAGAATATTGCACTCGGAGAAATAAAGCTTATTAACCTTATGAACCAGTGGAGATAGTTCATGAGACCAGTTATCATCATTGACGGAACATGTAATGTCGAAAGTACTGCACTTAAATAAACTTATCCCTCGAGGACAACACTGCTCTTCGAAGATCGTAAGACCAGATAAGCAAAATGGGCATAATAGACGTGTTTCTTCTTCGGGAGTTGGACTCCTTGGGCGTATTGTTTATCGTCTCTATTTCCATCCTTTAAGCGGTTTTCCAGGCCCAAAGCTTGCTGCCATTTCACATCTATACGAGTTTTACTATGATGTCCTTAGAAATGGCACATACATCTGGGAGATCGAGCAGATGCATCAGAAATATGGTTTGGAGTTATCATGATCATCCCCCACCTTCGCGTCATGGTTGCTAATATACCAAAGGACCGATTGTGCGAATCAATCCTCAAGAACTCCATGTCAAGGATCCATCTTATTATGAAGAGATCTACGCGGGGAGCTCCCAGAAGCGCGATAAGGATCCAAAATTCACCGCTGTCTTTACAACACCATTACCTATGATTTCAACGATTAGCCATGAGCATCACCGTCTTCGCCGTGGTTTCCTGAGCAGCTATTTCTCCAAACGTTCTGTGAGAGATATGGAGCCTATGATCAAATCGAAAGTAGATCAGCTTATCCAGCGCCTCGAATCCACTATCAAAGACGGTACACCCATTCCTTTGCAGAGGGTCTTCGCAGCATTTACAGCAGATGTGGTGACCGTTTGTTGTTATAGCACCAGTCATGGCTATCTCGAACAAGAGGTTTTCCGGAATCAAATGATTGATGCCGTCAATTATGTTATGTCCATGTGCCATATCAACAAGTTTGTTCCTCTGATTCCTAAATTACTCCGAGTCATACCGATATCACTGCTACAGGAAGCTAGTGTTTACATGGCGGATGTAATTGCTGTGCGGGATCTAATCCGCAAACAAGTATCCGAATCACTCCACCAAAAGGAAAATGGCCTTGACCCAAATGCATCATCTCCACGGAACATTTTCGACATGTTAGCAGGCGCAGGTATCCCACCACAAGAAAAGACTCTTCGTCGTCTGGAGGAAGAGGGAGCTGCTATCTTTGGCGCTGGCACAGAAACTACTGCAAGAGCGCTGACAGTGGCTATGTTTCATTTAGTATCAAACGATTCGATGATGCGCAAGCTTCGCGATGAACTCAAGCAAGTCATGCCTACTCCGATAAGTCAACCAACATGGACAGAACTTGAGAAATTACCATATCTGGTAACCCTTCCTTAAACTGCATGTGGTTGGTGTGGAAAGTAACTGACATTGTTTCGCCACTCAGACTGGGGTTGTAAATGAGTCTTTACGTCTCTCCTACGGCTTGGTGTCTCGGTCACCCCGTGTATCACCAAACAACCCTCTTATATATAAAGAATATGTTATCCCACCAGGAGTAAGTAAGAACCAGAAATCAAGTGGAGACGCATTTAAAACTAACCAGCCGTGCTTCAGACCCCCGTCAGCCAGTCTGCATACTTTGTCCACATGGATCCCCAGATCTTTCCTCATCCAAAGTCATTTGATCCTGGAAGATGTGTTAGGGCTTCCGAAGAAAACCAAAACTTGTACAAATTTATGGTCGCCTTTAGCAAGGGAAGCAGACAGTGCTTGGGAATGAAGTAAGTCCATTAATTTACATTTGTTTCCACAATTCTTTCCAGTTCGGAACTAGAGGCTGAATTAGCTATTTTCTAGTCTATCTTACGCTGAATTATATCTTGCTCTAGCAGCAGTTGCCCGCTCTCTCGATATGAAAATTGTCGACATCAGCCAAAGTAGTATCGAGGTAAGTCGGGATCTAGGTCATCCAGCCCCAACCACAGGGAAGTTTGAAGTTAGTATCGTTGTGAGGGGCATAGTAGCGGAGTAACTATCAGCAACAATCTTTGAGAATTTCTTGAAAGTTTTATGAAAGACTTCTACAATGTTCTATAATGTTTAAACAAGTGCTTTCTGTCCTGCTATTCCAGACCTTATATCCGAGCTATATACAAATATTACATGTAGAGATGGTTTTAGTCGCTACGTTATCTATAATAGACTGAGTGATGTGTTTCAAATCCATCTCATACTAGGAGGTTATCGTAACTATTATAATCGGGCCCTGCCACCAAGTAATTCGGCGCAAGGTCCCAACTAGATGGCTGGTGGAATGCAAAATAAACCTTAAGTACCGCCAAGGGTTACTCTATGCATTATTACTCAGTTACATGGTATTTGACCTCCCTTGTGGCTGATCTGATCGCCGTGATCGCCATAAACCCCGGAGGTCGCCGAAACGCCAGTTGCATGTGCTGAAATAACCCCTTGGGGCCCCAAAAGCCGAGTGGACGCGCTCATACAGCGTGTTTATGATAGCCCCATTCCATTTTTCGCCACTTCGTATTAAGCAATATTGACACTCCGATTTAAGGTTCCACAATACAATCTAGGAATTTGTACCCTAGGACCTGGCTAGTGAATCGCATAGTGCTTGTTAGTATACGCGAATGTTCCTCGGCTATCCATGCATCCCACCATGTTGCGACCCCTCTATCCCTCATATATCCTCTAAAGAAGAATCCGAAACAGCATACATTCTGTATTTTGTTGCCTTAACGTAATCTACCGCCGAGCTGACCACTTCCTCCGCGATCATGAGAAAATTAAAGCTTTTCAACCACCAACGCCATTAAGTTAGACTATATAAAAGATAAAATGGATTGCTATTTACTAGGACAACTTCTTATTGTATGTCCTACAGTCCTGCAGCCACTGCAGCG
>QEIL01000175.1:0-54810 GCA_003116535.1 Paecilomyces niveus | reverse complement strand
CATTTCATCTTTTAAATAGTCTAATTTAATGGCGTTGGTGGTTGAAAAGCTTCAAAATCCATGGAGGGGTGCGGAGAAATGGGCGGTTCGGTGGTGTGGGCGGTTCGGTGGTTGATTACGTTATTACATCAGGGACGACATCTAACCAGAACAGAGTTCGCGTCACGTCAGAACAAGTGCATCCAGCGAAAACAATTTACCAGTGTCTGTGTTAGGCAGACCAAACAGGACAATCATATTCTCATTTTGTGCACCTAGACCGTAATTCTCTGCGGATTACACAGGAAACAAATATCCTCCTCCATTCTGAATTCAGTCAAAAGACCCCACAATAACTGGTCGACGACGATAGTCACATAGAAAGTATCTCTACATCTTTGTCTGTTGCTTCTGTTGATCAGGCCGCCTGACCGCCTGCCATATTCCAGTTGAAGCGCCAATCGCGGAGAATTCTTTTGAATGGCAATCATAAGTGATCCAATGTTCGACCTTTAGAGACAGAGTCTATTAGAGCAATACCTTCAACATTTTGATGGACGCAATTACCAGCTCACCTTCGCAATGCATACGCCTAACCACAGACAACGATATATTCGCGTGAGCAGATTGGAGGGATACTCCATTTCCCGTTCGTCAGAATCATAATTATTGAAGAAGTTGTTGGGATAATAAAGTTGGCTCCACGTCTAACCACGTATATGGAAATTTTACGGTAATTGTTGTGAACTTCCAGCCTCTGACCGTGGGAACTCCTCGCTTTCAATTATTTTAATGGTTTTATGATGCGAAATTCTCCGGATTAACGAGCTGAGAAAAGTAGCGAGCCTTCTCCATGGGACTTTGGCCTCAATATAAACCATGCTATCTAGATTCATTGTAAAACTCCGGAGGAATACTAGCGAGACATGGACGCTTGGAAGGACATCTTTGTCATCAATACGCCGAAGAATCACATCTAATGATCCAAACGCGAGGTAAGATGCGTGATCTAACGTCTCCGCTAATATTCTAGCATTGTCGACATTGACTAGAGAAGTAGACCGTTCGGAAATCGATGAATGTTCTGGACCACTCAAGGAGCTTTCAGCATTCTCTTGGTGTTTGCCCTTGCTGAAATCAAGGGGAATAACAGCACCTTCTTGACCATACTCGAGAATAGCCGCGTAGTTAGAGGATACGATATAGATACCCTCCACACTGAAAGATAAGCCTGTCGCGCGTATAGAATTGTCAAAGAGAGATAGGAGAAACTTGTTGGCTAATTCGACAGACTGGTCAACGGAGCCCTTGGTAAAGAGCGTAGCGTGAGCACTGACAAATGCAACAATAGCTGCAGGGTAGCGATCGTTGACGGGTCTCGAACGGTCCGCAAGCGGGTTAAAAAGTAGTAATATGCTCTCCTTGGCACTCGGAAATGGTTGAATGCTGACAAGTGACTTCGTATAATAAAAGAGCTGCTGCACAATATTCGGTCGCGCCAAGACTGCAAGGTGATGTTGTATTCTGCCCACATCAGGATTTTTATCAGCAGCTCTATTATACCAATACCGTGCGACACCAGACCAGATTTCTCTATCCCGCATATCCATTTCTTCCACAGCCATGCGATATCTTGTTAGATCACCAAGGCACTCTATCCATGTCTCTTCGAAGGCAGGGACATTTTCCAGGAGCAGTGTCATCATAGAATATGCCATATAAATAAAGGTTAGCATATGTTCTAATGAACCAGGAAGCCTATGTCGCAACAATTCCAGGAATGAGTGGATCCCATAGCGCCACATGCGTGGTGGCATAGCGTATCTCTCAGCTAATCTTCGCAGACCGGGACTGGCTGACGGATGCTGGGAAGCCAAGAAGAAATCATAATGCTCCTGTAAAAGCGTGCGATGTAGAGCAATAAGTGCTCGCCATTGGAGATCATTAAGCTCGTTCGGGGGCTGTGACTGCTGCTCATAGAACTTGATGCATTTCTTCTCAACCATTACCAAGCCGGCGTATATTCCACGAACCTCATTGACTAACTGATCATCCGTGATGCGATGAGTCTCTGGTTGACGAAACATACCATCCGTTGGTGCACAGGATCTGATTGAGAAATCGCCATCGAGATAGGCGCTGTTGTGAGCTAAAGTCGCTATGGAGGCTTGCGTCGCTGCTCCTCGCTGTTGTTAGTGCGAGCGGGGATATCCAGATATCTCGTGTGGTTGAATAGACAAGGGAATATGTAGTGCAAGAAACATAGAAAAAGAAACTTCGTTGGCTTTCCTGTTGGTCCCTTATCAAGGAATGAAGGACACATGGTAGGCCTTACATATATGAACCTACGGGTAAAGGGCTGTCTCAAGGCAGTATAGGAGATATGGAACGGTTGCCTCTTTTGAGGCGGACTATATGCAAACTGGCTGGCTCTGTAACTTTATCTTTCGTTCCCAGCAGTTGATTTACTCTTGATCGAGTCTGACGCTGGAGTTCCAAAAAGGGAAGTAGGAAAATCTTCTCTTTTTGGAACTAAGCCTGCCAATCACCCCCTACACAAGGATATCGCCCTCACCGCTCCGAGACAAGTCAGTACCTTGACAACAGGGGTATCATGCCGGCCGCGCACAGCCTCGAGCTCTGGATGTAGCCGGATAACCAGTCGAATTTTTAGGTAGGTAGCCTAGAGCTGTATTCCCGACAGATGACGTTGCAGGTGTGCAAGGCAAAGTGATTGGCAAGTAACTCGAACTCACCTAGGTCATGCGCACCATGCTATACAGAGGGAAGAGCACACTCGGGCTCTCTGTTCATACGATTAGATCTTACATGGGTGACTAGGATACTTTTCCAATTCGAACCCCTCAATGGTTAGCCCATAGCCTTAGGAAGGGTCTTTAGAATCTGGTGTGGAATGTTAGAAGAAATTCACTTGCGGCTCCCGTGGATGCGCTGTAATACGGACCGCTGTGGTGGACACTATGGGACAGTGATATTTAGGACATAGACAAGTATTCAGCCGTAATTATCATGAGGCTTTTCTGTCCAAAGCTCTAACTATATGTAGAACCGGAAAAAGGAGGATCACCGCATTTCCAGGAATCTCACTTACTAGCTCCACAATCACAGCCTGTGCCATCCCACACTACTCCGGTGCCGTTGCCTGTCTCGTAGTTTGGAGTGCATCTAGAGTGTCAAAGTCCCAACCTTAGCGTGTGAATTGAACCCATAAGTTCTTATAGGGTACCAACGGGTATGATGCTGATAATTACCCCAACACAATGTTAGGTTTCACGAATTCTCTTTGATTTCCTTCCTTTTTCTCCCCAGTCTAGTCTTTTCGAACGATGTCGCCTAGCTAGTTAGATGGCCTCTATAGCTTCAATATTACTACTAGATTGGATGTCACACTCATTCTATACAATAATATATAAAGAGAAGTATTTCTTGCCTTTGACTTTTCATTGTTTTTCTTGTCGAAGCAGATACAGATAGCTGCAATTACTGCTATCACCAGGCGCGACGGTCACAGCATACGTCTGCTTGAGGAGCTTTCGCCCAATGCGCGCTACTACAGCTCCGGTATCCTTCTCAAATTTGTGAATTCTACGTCGAAGCTCTCTCTCGTCAACGAGAGCATCTTCTCTTTAAGAACCGGAATTTCTGGCTGTGCTACCCCGAGCTTGCCGAACACGACCAGTGATCGTGGGATTGGAGAGAGAGCCATAGCTGGTTGTAGGTTGTGAAGTTGTAGATGTGAATAGAGGTAGATAATCAAACCGTCCCCGATTACATACCAAGTACAGTGTACGAGTGGAGTGCTACGGACTTTTGGCGCCTATTATATTGATTGCCCGCTGGTGCTGTTTAGGCACGAGGGTCATAAGCGACCAGTGCTAGGTCTTTCGCACAGAGGATAAATAGAGTGTCTTCCTCGCACCATCCGTCCAGAGATGGATAATCTCGTGTAGCACCTGTCCCACCGGAAAGGCGTTTAAATCTTTCTTTAACTGTCGAGTGATTTTTATACTAGGTAGTTCTTTGCGGAGTTTCACCGGAATAATGTAAATTTACAACAGTTGTAGAGTTAGACCAAACTTGAAACGACCGGAAGCCCATATGTCCCTCGCATCGCCAGCGTGACTCGGCATTACCCTTGGGTGAGCGCGAGGGAATGTTACCATAGCCACCTTATTCTTCCATTCTCCAATGCCTAAGTCTCGCCAGCGCTTCAAGCTGTTTATGCTCTTGCATGACCGCATGTAATTGCAACGAAAAATAACCGCTCAAACATGATGATATTAGAGCAGCTAGTGTGGTGATGACCACCGTTAACACCGCCATAATAGACCAGTCCCCTCCTTGAGCTGAATATATGTTCACCAACGTCGTTATAAGCCCGGCAAATGCATTGACTATTGTTGGCCTGTTTGGCTGTTAGTAAAAGTTTCTATTTCTATAGATATGACAGACCTGAAGAGGCGTGCCAGCCAGATATAATTATGTCTCCACTTCCACGCAAGGCCCGCCATGCCGATGGCACCCATAAAGAAGAACATACAAGAGATAGCGAGGAGAGGAGGATTCTGGATTGTATGTAAGATGACTCCCTGAGCCCCTGTATTGTCCAGATTGTCCGTCATGGTCGCTGATTTTGTAAAGACGTAAAAGTACCTGGCACAACAAGGTATCCAGCCAGGAGAAGCCAATGCGAGAGCTCTGCAAGAAACATATATTGGAATTGAATTGCATCCCATTCTCGAAACATTTTCATATACCGTGAGTCGACAGTGATTTCAGTGTCGGACCGGACTATGATTGCGTCCGACTTCTTTCGTCTTGGAGACGTAAATATCATGGTCCAGCAGTGGAGTCTCCGTAGGTGATTGCTGGATACCTGTGGCAGACTGACCTGAGTACTTGAGTACCTCTACTGGATATATCCGTCCCAATATCACCAGTGAACTATAGCCAAGCCGGGATAGATAGAAAGAAGCGTGCAATTTCGTATATCCCTTCACACCAAATAATAATCGTTCTGTGGGGGTTGCACCTCGTCTCACCCAGTGCAATAATATGGGTGAGACAGCCCAGTCTCCACTTCTCAAAGTATCATTTTACCCCTGCCCTTTGACACACACTTTTCGTCAGGCGTAGGGTTCTGGCCCATCGGCATTTTCGTGGAATTCACAATTTTGTGGAATTTACAATTTTATGGATTCCACAAAGTTCCTCATATCAGTTCATATACCCCCACCCATATTCCATCCTGATCTTGAGCTTTCTTTAACAGGACCAAAGGCAGATATCTGGAAGACAACATCAGACGGAATGGCGAGAGTCGGAGTCTGTTTTCTTGCAATCTCCAAGCATCGTGGCTGCTGTAGCGTGCGCTGCTGTACGCTACCGCGAAGCCATGGAGATCAAAGAATATTATCCTTCTTCATTGAGAATGGCCTAGCTGAACTAAAGGAGTTTGAGACCTTGTCCGCCAAGGAATTCCTCAATATGAGTCATCGCGAGCAGAGGAGACTTCGCAAGCTCATGCGAATACGAGAGTTTCTCTTAAGAATGCAGCAAGAGGAACGGAAGTTTGTCATAGGATTCGCCGTCATCCCATACTGTCTCTCTCAAACTTTTTTTAATTCAGCTAAATTGGTGGGTTCTTATTTCCATCGCTGGAACAGTATGTACTAATTTATAAAGGATACCATCGCCTCTGACGTTCCTGGGGACCATCCGCCTTTCTTTACTGAGCACATATCGGCCTAGGCGGATTATCATTTACTGTAGAGTCACCACGAGCACTAGGCAATAGATAAGCCCCCATCAACTGTCAACAGCTGTCCAGTAATAAATGCTGCTTCATCCGAAGCCAAAAAGACAGCAGGGCCTGTAATGTCCTTGGCACACACCAATCTTCCCCAAGGATGCTGAGCCGTCAATGGGCCCAACTGCTTGAATTCATGAAGAAAGCGAGTGACAAGTGCAGTATCACACCCTGCAATTTGAATACTGTCAAATAGGTTGGATACGATGTGGCCGGGAAGAACTTACAGGAAGGGCAGATGGCATTGACATGAATTCCGTGCTTTGCGTAGTCAAGAGCAGCCGTTCTTGTCATTCCGGCAACAGCATGTTTTGAAGTCGCGTAAGCCACTGCGAAACTTGTTATTATAACGATGCCATGGGTCAGGGGATCAAAGGGAATGGTAATTAGAGACGTACGAATACTTGGACTAGAAATAGAGCTATAAATGCTCGCGATATTCACAATCCACCCTCTATCTCCATTCTCGTTAATCGTGTCCTGCTTCAACATCTGTCCTGCTGCATGTTTCATCCCCAGGAACGTCCCCTTAGCATTGACTTGCATGACGGCGTCATAGTCATCTTCATTGATATCATGAACAGGGGCAAGTCCACGAACGATACCAGCATTGTTTACCATGCTGTCCACGTCATATCAGTCTCCGTTTTCAATAATCACGAAGGTGAATCACATCTTACATGTCTATGCGTCCATATTTCCTCACCGCTTCATTGACCAGATCTTCGACCTCACTGCTTTCACTGACGTTGCATTTAACAAAGATAGCCTCTCCGCCATTGTTGACTATTGTCTCATGTGTGGGCTTCTCATTGGCTTCGGACTCAATTTCAGCTCGAGGTGAAGGATTTAGATCCGCACAGACGATCTTTGCACCTTCATCACTGTATGCAAGGGCGATGGCACGACCAAGGCCTGAAGATGATCCTGTGATGACCGCAACTCGGTCCTGCAGACGATTTCCTGGCATTTTGATTATTTCGCAAGAAGGGAGGTTTTTGTTTAGATCAAATGTAGGTTAACAATCCAACTGCGTCCTATATGTCTTCACAGAAATTGAGGGGTAGGCCAGCAAATCTGTGGAGAAATGGAGAAAGGCTTTATATCCGAACCCAGGTTAACCTGCAGATACTATTTCTAGTTATTGAAACTTTAATTTATGCGGCGCTGGTAGTTTAATGTCGGCATACACACGTGGATAATGTACAGCCGCACTGATCTGCTACTCCAAGACCAAACCAGAAAGGAACGTTCAAGTAGCAATGACAATGATGGTGTACTGTAGCTCAATGAACATGCATTTGACCCGATAACATGAATATCACCTCTGCCTAATGCACACCATGAATAGAATGCACGAGTGTTGTCGCAGCCGGGTATCAAGAGATAGCCGACTGCTTAGGTAGCATACTTCGCTACTTGGCACCTAAACCCAATTCCCCCGCCCCAAACTTTCAACCCCCGCAATCCTAGATTCATGACGGGTGGGGAACCAGGTATTCGGAAATTTTGTCCATCCTCCATAGAATATCTAGGCCGAGGGAACGGTGAATAAGCGTGAAACTATGCACTGCCAGCAACTTCCACGTCTGGGATGACGCATGGACATGTGTATCCACCGAATCCACAGCGCAGACCAAGACAACTCATTTAGCGGGGTCACTAACGATGCGGCTTTGCCAAAAAATTATGTGAACGGTCATGCAGCAATCAGTCCATCGAAGAAATATCTGAGGAAACTTGGCATCCAATAGGAGGTCATCAAGATAATCCGGATGAGTTTAACTTCATGAACTTTTCCATTTTCAATCTCAAATACCTAGTTAGTGTTGAAAGTAGCTTAGAAAGGGACTATAGGTGCATGCAACTTAACAAAAGCGGCATAAGAAATTTCAAGCATTGAAGTGCTCCGAGAGCTATTGCTTAATCAGACTTGGGACAGCTCAAACTAGCCAGGCAGGTTCAAGACACTATCTTTTAAGCCGGTGGCACCACTGGGATCGTTCGGAATTACCTTGAATGCCCCTTTTAGGCAATATTGAGCCATCACTGAAGAATGCTCATTCTGAGAGAATGCTAATGCGCCTGGTCCAATTCGTCTTGAAAGGTGTTCAAGCATCGCGGGGTCTAGAAGGACACGATTCTATAATTAATAAAATGCAAATGTGGATGCACGCTCTGAATTTCGCATATATCATACTTTCATAAAGTTTATGATGTCATAATAGTCAAAATATTGATACTGTAATTGACACTGTACACATCCGCTTTAAACTTCGTTGATATACTCGCCTAATTACTATAGCAAACTCATAGCCAGTTTATTCAGTCTGTAGCTTGCTAGTTTCCCTAGTCGATATTTACATGACGTTGGTATGTACAAACATATACGTAAAGCATGATTGGCGGTCAAGTGGGTTTTTAGTTGCGACTCTTGCGTAGAAATACAATATTGTCATCTTGTTGAGCCAATTGTTGTCCAGAATTCTCTCTTATTCAATTTGTGATAGTTTATCTGGCTCGTTTTCCTGTTCGGGTGAGTCATTCGAAGATCGAGCTTGCGATCTCGCCATCTCGGGTTCCGGCTCCAGCTTCCCGTGTCCACCTCTTATCGTATCTTGTTGTCGCAGATCATCTAACCTTTCGAGATTGTCGACTTCGCTGGTTCTCATAATATCCTTACAGAAAATCAATTGATACAATGGGCGAAAAAGAGACTATTGTCGTGATCGGGTAGACTACATACTTCCCAGTTCCTCCAAATGATCAACAAGCTCAATAACGCTAACGGAAGCACAGTGCGGGGGTCATCGGGCTATCTACAGCCCTTGAAATCCAACAACACCTGAACCCCTTTCAGTCAATCTTGATAGTGGCACGCGAGTTTCCCAATAACACCTCTATCAATTACGCTTCTCCCTGGGCTGGTGCTCATTATCGTCCTTGTCCTGGTAATTCCCCACAATTCATCCGGGAGGCAGACCAATGCCGGCGCACGTATGAAATCTTCAAGCGCATAGCTGCAGAGGAGCCTGCTGCGAGTATTAAATTTCTTGAAGGAATTGAACATCTGGAGGCTCCTCCTCCTGAGTATCTGGATGTGACCTCCAGGGGAAATGCCTACAAGCATCTAGAAGGGTACCGCGAACTGTCGAAAGATGAACTGTCTGAAGGAGTCAAGTGGGGTGCTCGTTATTGGACTTGGAGCGTTAATTCACCTGTTTATTGCGCGCATCTGTTGCGCAAGTTCATCTTAAAGGGCGGTGAGACGAAAACGTATACTCTTGCGAATCTCATGGAAGCGTTTGAGCTGGCGAGTAATGTTAAGACGGTGGTCAATTGCTCTGGCACGGGGTTCAATGATTCAAAGTCCTTTATCATTCGAGGTACGTTGAGCTCGATACAATGTCAATTGTTTCTGATCTGACAACATCCCAGGACAAACATGTCTCGTCCGCAACCCTTGCTCCGTGACTTTAACCAGACAGCTAGCGGACGGCTCCTGGTCCTTCTGCATCCCTCGACCCCTGGAGGGCGGTACCATTATCGGTGGCACTAAGCAACCGAATGATTGGAACCCGAACCCGTTGCCAGAGACGAGAGCTCAGCTGCTGGAAAATGCATCGAAATGGTTCCCGTTCAGCCCAGAAAGTGAAGGGAAATTTGACGTCATTCGCGATGTGGTGGGACGCCGACCGGCACGAGAAGGTGGAATGAGAATTGAAATAGAAAGAGTGGGCAAAGACAACGATAAGAAGACTATTGTCCATGCGTACGGAGCGGGTGGACGCGGGTATGAGCTATCCTGGGGTGTTGCGCAAGATGCTACGCAGCTACTGTTGGAGAACGGGTTATTGCAGGAGAAGGCATCGCTATGATATTTATGTTCCTGATGTCTTAGGGTTGATGAGTACTATGAACATATCCGCAGAAGTTAATAGATTCGAGGAGCTTGCATGCAGGTATTCTCTGCGGCTACCTAGTGAATAACTCCCTTTCTCATGTTTCTTTATCACACTGGGCAGGAACCTAACCTGAGAGGATTAATATCATTGGCTAACTAACCCCCAGATCATCCTCCTAGGCACTGTTCCTGTGGTGGCAATGTGATTGTTCGAGGACATCTGTGTATGCGGAGAAACCATAGGCTATCTGACCCGGCCGTCGGCTTAAGATTTTGATGGAAGGTGAATAATAAGGCGACGCGCCTCGGAGCACTGATATCCCTCGTTCTCGCTGCATTTTCCGCCGATGGAAACGAATCGATAGCCCGAGAAACGAGGCAATCGTTTATGCACACAGCCCCTGCACTCCAGCCACACACGGCCACCCCGCCAAGGACTGTGGAGGGCCTTCGCCGCCCGAGACATTCTGCCAAGTCAAAAACCATCCCACGCTCATTTTATACCGGTTCCTCTGGTATAGCACACAACCACATTCGTTCACCCTCTAGCCTCGGGCTATTGTTGCGATTTTTCTCCTAGGGTCTCAGATACTCTCACACTTGGAGACCCGGATTGCTGATTGCTACCTGAACGGGGCGCACCTATCGCCACTTTTTACGACGCATCTGTTTCATTTCTGCGAAAGACAGTACAAGCCGTCACCATGCCGCCCAAAAAGCTGGACCAGCCGAAGAAGAAGCAGCAGACGGTCGAAGATAAGGTGCGTTATTGTACTCCTCCAATGGAGAAAAGCTGTGTCTGGACTGGCGACGCTAACAGTTGATTTCTTAACAGACCTTTGGCATGAAAAATGTACGTTGCGGACTTTACACCTTGTCGCGAAATTCCTTAAAGCATGCCGGCTAACATACTGTTTTACAGAAAAAAGGTGGAAGTGCACGGAAGCAGATAGCACAACTACAAGCTCAAGCACAGTCCAACAAGTCCGCCGATGCTAAGCGGAAAGAGGCAGAGAAGCTCCGTCGTGAGAAGGAAAAGGCTGCTGCGGAGCAGGCCAAGAAAGAGGCAGCGGAACTCTTCAAGCCCGTCCAGGTTCAGAAGGTTCCCTTTGGTGTTGACCCGAAGACAGTGTTGTGTGTCTTCTTCAAGCAGGGAAATTGTGAAAAGGGAAAGAAGTGCAAGTTCAGCCATGACCTCAGCGTGGAGCGCAAGGCGGCCAAGAAGGATATCTACTCTGATGACCGAGATGCGAAGGACGAGAAGGAGGCTGATACCATGGACAAGTGGGATGAGGAGAAGCTGAGGAAGGTCGTTATGAGCAAGCACGGTAACCCGAGAACCACCACCGACAAAGTTTGCAAGTACTTCATCGAAGCGGTCGAGAACCAGAAGTATGGATGGTTCTGGGTCTGTCCGAACGGAGGAGATAAGTGCATGTACCGACACAGTCTACCACCTGGGTATGTTTGGACAATTCATTGTTTATTGGAATGTGTGCTAACGCTGTACTTAGCTTCGTTCTGAAGACGAAGGAACAGAAGGCCGCGGAGAAGGCCTTGCTGGATAAGTCACCTCTCAAGACGCTTACGCTCGAGGACTGGCTCGAATCTGAGAGACACAAGCTGACCGGAAACCTCACCCCCGTTACGCCAGAGACATTCGCCAAGTGGAAGAAGGAGCGACTAGACAAGAAGGCAGCCGAGGAGGAAGCCCAGAAGGCCAAGGAGGCCACTGGACGTATGATGTTCGAGAGCGGCAAATGGAGATCAGAGGATAGCAGCGATGAGGAGGAGGAAGAGGAAGATGCCGAGGAGAACGGAACCTGGAACCTGGACGCTCTGCGGAGAGAGACCGAGCGGTTGCGCGAGAAGAAGGAAGAAGAGCGATTAGCTAAACTTCACGGTGCCGTCCCTGATGGCCCTGAGGAAATTGTCAGTCAGCCCGTGGTGCAGGAAGGTGACGGATGAAGCGGGAGTTAATCACTCCGTTCCTGTATATTCTTGCTTTCTACACCGACCCTATAGGCCACAGAGACCTCGTGTCCGTTGCCTGGTTGCGTGGATGATATACGCCTATTATGTGGTTCTTCAGCGAGCCAATCCTGGCTATGCATGGATGTCGGCATTTTGAGATTTATCGACTGGCGTTGTTTTCTGGGTCCCTGTTCTGTAGCAGGTATCTGCCCTGCGGAACAACTGCTTGGGACATTACATATATGGATTTTCCTAGAGAGACTCTCAAGATAGTTCCTGAGATTCTGCTGTTAATTCAAAAGAAATGATTCAAATTATCGCACCTGTTCCCTATTTGCAAACTGCATTGTGTGTTCAATTGATTTCTTACGTGACCCTAAATCCTCAGCCACACATTGTTCTTTCGTCACAATAATGGTGACTCCAACTATAGTAGGTGAAAAGAATCTACTTCCTTCCTCGACGCAAACCCATCAGCCAAAGCATGAAACGAAAAAGACAAATGGATCTAGTGTCAATAAATCCTACTCCTCTACATTCTGCATACATGCATTGCTGAAGTGCAACTTGTAGGTACGGTATTCATATACAGCACAAAGAGAGAATCACTTCTCAGCTACGATTAGTCCAAAAAAATAGACTTGAACAATATATTTTGTCATCTGCTGGAAAACAAGTGCATATACATACAATTCCATTTCATTTACACAAGTCACTACATCATCTAACCAATATTGACAGACTCCCTTTCTTCCATCCATTCCACATACTGAATTTACTCCGCCGTCATAGCATCATAAATATCCTGCTCATCCTCCTTAGGCAACTTATTCTGCCTCGCGCGAGTTCCATCATGATATGCGACCGGGTCCGGGGCCGGGTTTCCGTTCTCGTCCATTGAGGTTTCAAGGAGTTGTTCGACCGGCCATGCCTGAGCGTCCTCAGCACGGTTCTTGCCTGAGCTGGCTTCTGTCTTCATTCGATCAACGGCCTTGCGGTCCTGAGTGGTGTTGCGGATCCGACGCTTCTGATTCCCGGCTTCGGGAAATCGGATCGCGGTATCGGTCTTGGAGGATGGCATTTTGCTGGTTGTGTTTGGTTTTGGTTTTAGTTTGCGTAGGTTAAGGTGTTTCTGCAGAAGGTCGGTTATCTATTGTTCAGTTTGGCGCGGTGAAGTATGCAAGTATATGCAAACCTACCGATACTTTCAACGTCCGCTGAACAACGAACTTATAGATACGATAATACTTCGATTCAACACAGTTACGTACCAGGACCAGACTGGACTTGTGCCTCTCATATATTCGCCTGTTGTGGCAATGATGATACGTAGATGACGATGACGGCGAAGTTTGTTTTTGTTGATGCTGCTTTCGATGCGGTACCGAGCTTCACTTCTCCGCGCCACGTTAGAATGTCATTGGCGACCACATCGTGCGGGGAAAAGCAGCGATTACATGCAAGTTGCTTAAATAGATGCTAGGCATTGGATCTGGATGAGTTGAGATGGTCCCTACCGAGAGAGTTCTGGTCACGAGAATATCTAGAGGGACCTATCAAGTTAGATTAAAGAAGTCACGTGGATGGTTCTGTATGGAATTATTGATGTAATGATATTTCGTGATAGAAATTACATGATGTTCTGTGGTGTTCTATCGAACAGTGGAGAATTTTCTGCAATAATGAAGACGCAATATGGGATTGCTATGTGCGAAGGTGTCGTTTACGACGATGTAGCGGCTTCCGATAGCGTGTCAATGCGTCCCAGGAGATACTCGAGCAGACGGTAAGCGGCCGTAGGGAAGTACTGCGGGACCATATGTCCGCTCAGTGTAACTTCGGCGTAAGTCAGACCTCTTTCAGTCCTGAATTTTCCCACAGTACCAGCTCCAGCCAGGGTAGAGAGCGAGGGTTGGTCGTGGTAGGGAACATAGAAGTCATCCGAAGGCTCAGCGGTGAAACCCTGGGCACCGTTCCAGGTCATGTTCTGAATCACCAGGCGGGTTCCCTGAGAGAGAAGAACAAAATCCAACAAGCCGTGGCTGATGATGGTCCTGTTGGATTTCTCAATCACGGATGGCAGAATGGAGTAGGATGACGGCAGCGAATTGTCTATGCCATTGACAAAGACATTTGTGTCGGTACACTCGGCCCAATCCGTCTTGGGAGCGTTTATAGCCTTCTGCACATCTGATCGATTGAAGTATGTCTTAGCTCCATCAGGAAGATAGTAGAAGCTTCCAGGAAAACCGAGCACATCCCAGAGGACTGGGCAAGTCGTGGCTACCTGATACACGTCGAAGCATGGGTTGATGTCACTTGCAGCGTTGTACACTGTGTCCCACACGTCGCATTCACCGTCCGCCGAGGGTGGTTCTGGGAACGGTCCCTTCGGCGGGTAGACGAGGTTCTCCTTGATGTAGTCCTCATAACCACAAGACTTATGCAGAGAGTGAAGCTTATCGACGACACTGTCGTTCAGGCTTAGGAGAGGGCCCCAGTAGTCGACGAACGGTACAGTGGGGACTATGTCATCAGCGCATGTCAAAATTCCTGTCATGGGGCTAACTTACTCTGTTCCTGGATCGCATCTGAGCTCAACGAAGGGTCAAAGATGAGAATGTTCTGAATGTTGTAATATTCAGTGTCTTCCTTGTCAAACATTGCATTAGCAATGTACGGGACGTAGTAACCAGCATAGCTCTCTCCCGCGATGTAGATCTTTCGACCGTGGAGATTGAAAGTGTCAACAAAGTTCTTGAAGAATCCCAGGAACTGCGCTGCCACATCCTCCTCAGATGTCGCGTTCGGCGTTCCCTGGGAAAACCCTGTTCCTACAGGCCTGATAGAAGTGTCAGTCTAATATAATTTTTGCGCGTGGCATGTTTTGCGCTCACTGTTCAACCCAAACCATGTTCGTCAAGTTAACCCAAGTGTACGGGTTCTTGACAGGCTTGTAGGTTCCATATTGCCACAAGAAGGGCCCGTTCTCCTGCAGGAGACCCTCAAGCGAGCTGCATCCGGGACCGCCATTGAGCCAGATGGTGATTTCGTCCTTGGCCAGAGGGTTATCTGATGGGAAGAACCAGAAGTACAGCTGCCTCTCCTCGTGGGCATTGTCGGAAATGGGCAGTAGGCCCGCATACGATTCACCAATGTCCCAATCAACGTCGGGAATCTTTTTGCCGTTGACCGCGAATTCTATCCCGAGTCAGATACCCAATTGAGTCCACTGAGAACAGAGTGTTCCTTACCAGCTGACTTATGGTTCAGATACACTGAATTGCGCTTCGCATGGGCGATGGTAGGAAGAGAAGCTGGAGACCGCACGACATGCTCCTCTGCGACTCGGGGAAGCTTCTTGCCTACATGCTGCGGACTGCGACGAGCAGCCGCTGGGCCAATGGCTGCCAGGGCTGACAGAAACAAGCCGGTGAACTTCATCTTGACCGTGACTGGCGTCGCTCTGCCCTCGTAGTCTGGCAGTTGACCGATTGACAGGGAGATCGGTGCGCCGGCCTTATATCTGTCGCATGCACTAGGTACACCAGCTGACAGGCCCCATCCGTTGTATTTTTCTCATTTCCACGGATATGACGCACTCGTACATCGTTCAGCCGTGTTCCTTTTCGGAAGATATGGAATCCTACCCTGGTGGGCCTATCTTTACCGGATATGTTCAAGCACCTTGGGCCTGCAGGAGACGGAGACGTGGACCATGTAGGACGACCGACGGTGAACCTGGGGGCCAAGGGATGTTTCCCGTCGTCTCCGCGAGATGGCAAGCTTAACAAGCTTCCTGTCTAAGCCGAAGTAGGCGAACATTCCAGGGGACAGTCCCGTCTATAAGCGTAACTATAATGATGTTAAATTATTAAAGACAAAGCGGTAAGTTGGTGGCTTATCGGTTCGGCGCCACCACAGCCGATACGACATATGGGAAAGATAAGCGCAGTTCGACTCTTTCTAGCGTGATTGATAGCTCGAAGAACGGACCGGAACATCGGCAGAGACGATCAGTTGAAATAATGATTGTGTGCGACAGTCCATGTGGTCTCCTTTTCCCGCCCTGTTGTGCATAGATAACTGGGTTGCCAGGATCTGGGTCCTCAATGTATCCCTTGCTATGATAGCTGACCTTTCCCCTGGCCATGGCTTGTCGACTAAATGTCACATAGCTAATTCAATGGCCAGCGACACTGTCTGAAGAGTTAGTAGAACTGAATAGATAAACTAAACAATGCATTGGTCTCACACTGTTGCTGGTTTGTCTGCGCGAAGAACAGCACGCTACACCAAATTCCCATGCATTTGTCGCGCCAGGGTGAAGAGATCAGAGACAAGTTTCTAGGCATATAAGATAAGACGTGAGGTTATGTTGTGATGGACAGAATACTCGTGATGACTATTCGAAAGTCACATTTCAACAGATCCTCTTGGTGCTGCTCACCTGAGATGTAAATGTCAGCCTAAAACGCTTATTATCGGGTTGACCGACCGGGCGCGATTTCGGGCACTCCTCCACGATAACAGATTTAGCGGGGTCTGACACTGATATGATCTGCTCTAAGGCCATACGGGGATCTGTTTATGATTTAAAGCAAAGAATGAATCAGATCCATTGAAGGTCCGTGTTTGATCATCGTTTTGAGAGTATCCAGGGTCTACTGCGCACTGTGCATTCGGTCACGCTTTCTTCAATGGCGTTGTCAACGGTACTAGATACCGTGATCACCAACCCTATTGTTTCTCTTGTCAGTCTTCTCGTAGGATATGTCTCCTGCTTGTGTGCTTATCGTCTGTTCTTCCACCCGCTTTCAAAGGTTCCTGGACCTCCAGTTGTAGCATGCACATCGCTATGGCTGGCTTACCATGCCTACATGGGCGATGAAGCTACAGCCATCTCCAGCCTCCACGAGAAGTATGGTCCAGTTTTGAGGGTTGGCCCGGACGATGTCGACATCTCGGAAGGTGATGCTATTGAAACCATCTATCTTGACCGGGGTGGGTTCCAGAAGTCCCGTCCATATACGAAATTCGATATTGACGGTCATCCGACGATCTTCTCGACCTTGACCATGGACGAGCGGGCCAATCGAGCCAAGGCTGTCGTACCATTATTCTCTACAACATCTATCAGGAATTCGAATCACGTTCTCTCTGGAGTTATCGATTCCTTTGTTGCTCGGTTGCAGCAAGAAGCAGCAACAGGACAGCCGGTCAACGTGTTGAATCTCACACGATCCATGGCAGTTGATGCGGTATCATCCTATCTTTTCCAGCAAAATTATGGGGGCATCGCGGAAGGGACAAGTGAGATGTCTGCCTCCCAGTTTGTGGATGCCTATGTGGGTGTTGGCGCATTCTTCTATTTTCCGGAGCAGATCGCTGGCCTCGCAATGAAGATGTTTGATATGTTGACATCTAACGAGCACACTATCAAATCATTCCAAGTCGTTGATAACTTTGTCCGCAAGCTGGTGGCGTCTGCAAGTCCGGGAAGTGGTAGTTACCCAAGCCGTCTCCTCGAGAGGTCCGTTGACGAAAAACAGACGAGAGTCGAATGCAAAGACTTGATCTTTGCAGGTTCTGATAGCACGGGGATGAATATGGCAACTATCCTATGGTATCTATCTCGAAACCCGGAGATCTACGCCCGTCTCAAGCAGGAAGTCTTACAGAATAAGGACAGAGGCGAAGATCCCACGAATAGTGCATACCTCAGAGCAGTCGTCCGGGAAGCACTGCGTCTGTCGTGGGCGAACCCAACCCGACTACCACGCCTTGTGCCAGATGCGGGATGGGCATACAAAGAATTCCATTTCCCTGGCGGGACAAATGTCGGGGTAAGCGCTTGGCAAGTTCACCAAGAGGAAGAGGTCTTCCCAGAACCTCGAGAATTCCAACCAGAAAGATGGCTCAATCCCTCGGACAAAATGCTACGGAATTTCTTCGCTTTTGGAAAGGGAAACCGGACGTGCATCGCGCAGAATTTAGCCCTGACCGAGCTGATGCTGGCGACGCAGAAAATTGCCGAAACGGATGCTTTACGGGGAGCCAAGGCGGTGCAGGATAAAATTGAGATTTGTGAATGGTTTAATTCGAGAGTGAAAGGCGAGAAGATCGAACTGATCTGGGGAAAAGCATGAGTTAGCCGCCTATCTGTCTTATCATTAGTCGCTAATGTTAGATAACCAACGAGCTTCGGTGTTTAGTCACATTGATAAGAAAGAAACGGATAAGACCGCCCGAACTTATTGTCCTCCACCCGCTTCATATTCATGAACCCCGCAGGTCTTCCTAATGGCATCGCCAAATGCTCCTCGTGCAGAAAATTCCTGTCGTCGTTGTCATCGCAGAAAAAAAAAATGCGATAGATCCTTACCACAATGTGAAGCGTGCGAACGGGCGGGCTCCAAATGCAGTTTTCTGGATGAAAGCAACCAGATAGGCTCTTTCCCTCTCGCGTACGTAGACCCTTAATATCATGGATGGTGACTCATGATCTGTACCAGTCAGTAAACTCACGGAGAGGAGGAGCTAGGTACGTCCAGAGTCTGCAGAGGCGCGTCAAAGAGCTCGAGAAACAACTCTCCTTGGCCTTGACAACATCGAGGAACTCGGTAGAGCCGATCTACCCGGATCTCATCAACGAAGGCACGCCTCGCTTGGATGCGCTCGTTCCAGATCTTCCTGTGACTGAACAACTCTCTGTGTCTGCCCTTCCTGCTTCAGTGCCTAACCAAGTCTCTCCTACCGGAGGTACGCGGGGTAGGGCTCATTCTCTCGCATCGGAGCTGGAGTTACTGTCGCTTTCCGCAACGGCAGAGCGCTATTTGGGATCGTCTTCTGGAGTTTCATTTGCGAAGCTTACACAGGCTGTGCTGCGAAGACTGAGCCCGGATAGATCGTCGTTCGTTTTTGAAGATGACGTCGAACTGGAAGGACCAACGGACGAGAATCACATCCTCGATCAATTCATCGATCCTTTGGCCTTCCGACGACATGGAGCCTCGTCTGTCATATCATCATCTTCTTCATTCAAGACATTTCCTGAGCTAAACCAGCAGGAGCAATTGGACATCGTGGAGCTAGAGCTGCCTCCGCAGTCGCATGCAGCGCACCTGACAGATTTCTACTGGTCCCATTCTCACACATTGTATCCCATCATTCGCAAGAATGAGTTCATGGGTGTGCTATGGAGGATCTATGCTGATCCGCAAGATCCTCTGATACAGTCGCCTCTATGGCTCTTCCGTGTCTGGATGGTTCTGGCCATAGGGTCGACAGCCTACTGCTCCGTTAGCTTGGTAGATGAGTCTGAATCGGTCATGTTCTTCAATAAAGCTATGACCTATTTTGAGGATGCCTTTTCTTGTGGAGATATGGTATGTTGGAAGCCTATTCGTGCTTCAATGCGAAGGCTGAAGTCGCTAACAGACCTACAGGCGGCACTAGAAGTGTTAATGCTCCAAGTATCGTATTCCTTTTTCAACCAGCTTGGCCCAAGTACGTTGCGCCAGCTCTTCTCTCTTTCAAATGCTAATATCGATAGATACATGGTTCCTTGTTGGCGTCGCCACTCGAACGGCTATAGGGATGGGCCTTCACACGTCGTCAACTTATGAGAATATACCCGTCGATGTGAGCGAATACAGGAAACGCATTTTCTGGTCTTTGTATATGATGGACCGCGTGGTATCAATGGCGTTGGGACGGCCTTTCGCCATGCGAGATGATGACATCGACGTTGAGGTAAGCCTATCACCTCCATAGATCAAGGAATGAATTAACTTGTCTATAGCTTTTCGCGGACATTGATGACGAGAATATACAGCCAGACAGGATCATATCCCAAGATCCGCTAAAGCCGTCAAGTATGCAAGTCCCTCGTCATATTCTTGCCCTGCGAAAGATCGCGAGCGTGATCGGCGAAAAGGTCTATTCACAGACAAGGGCACGTGGGATGGACCAGACACAACGTGATGAAATCATACATGAAATACATAAGCAGCTCGTGGAGTGGCGACGAAGCATGCCATTTCCTCTCCCGGAGCTACAAGGTTCGAGAGTACCTCATTTGAGTTCAGCATGGTTTGACCTGAATTACTATACACATGTCACTATGCTCTATCGGCCCTCACCCCTGTGTCCTACACTGGACGTCCCAAAGGTGAAGATCCTGGCTGAATCGTCCGCGATGTCCATTCGGCAAGCAATGAACATGCACCTCCAACAAAGACTTTCATACAACTGGCTAAATTTATTTGGCGTCTTCACTTCATCACTTGCATTAATGTACTCGGTTACGGCCCAGCCAGACAGCTTATCATCGGTCCTGGAACAAACAGGCGCAGTAGGCGACTTAGAGCTGGCTATGGAACTTCTGGGTACGTTTGGAAAGAAGTTCACCAGCGCTTTGAAATGCCAGAGCATGATACGAGAAGTTCTTTCTCGCTTAAAAGCCCATATTGTTCCACAGAATTGATTTACAGGCCGCTGGTGAGGCGATTACAGGGAAGGATGATATAAAATAACGAGGAATGAAAAATATCATATATGACATACGATGTTATCTAATGGGATTTCACAAATTGTATGCTAGGTATTTAGAAACTTCTTGAAATAGTGAAGGGTTGATATTTAGTTCTATTCTTTCAAAACAAAGACCTTCCAGAGGTTCTAATAAATGTCTCTGAATATTGATTATTCATGTAAGCCTCGCAATCCGAAGTTTTCCTACGCAGTCTTAGGAGCAACAAGGAGCCGATACCTTATCGTTTCTTCGGGGCATCTAGGAGGATATGAAAAAGGAAACCGATATTTCAGAGTAGAGAGATCGCCACTCCGGGTTTCTATGGTTCTATTACTCATGTCTTGTAGTAAAACTGCTAAAGAATCCAAGGTCGGATCAGACGAAAAAGTCGTATCAGGAAATCATCACCTCTTCGCTCTTCAACGTGACAGGAAGTATCGCGGACCCAAGACCGCTTATCGCACTGTCATCTATCTGGAGTTCTCTGGCCCCGCGTCATCAGCCTATAGGTGCGTATAGCCAATTGCGGGGAGTCTTTATCATACATTTGCTCTTATCGGAGCGTCCGAAGACCCAACGATGAATTCCCAACGCAGCACGCACAGTTCGGTCATCAAAAGTGGCCTGAGATTGAAATGTCGGAATTTGCAATTTCCATGGGTCAGTGAGGAATGATTTAAGAACCAGCTCTGGTGCCTGTTATCTCTTACTAGTTTCTTGAGTCGGGTATCCGGGTATCTGAGAAGAAAAACTACGAATTTGTCCCGTCGGCAATATGGAATCCGTTGCGGAGCTCGATTTTGATCGATATCTACAGATTATTCCTAGAGGATATGCGACATATATCCTTGGGGTTGCGTTGGTCTATGTATTATACAGAGTATGTGCCTTGATGGAATCTGTTATGTCCGGGTCCTTTGCTGATCATGATTTCTGCTCTGTAGTGGTCGACTGCTACGGACATTCCGTACATAAAGGGAATACCAGAGATTCCAGGAGCGTCGCCTGTCTTTGGGCACCTTCTAAGTCTTGGAGAGGATCATGCAACTTGGTGCGAGAAGAAATGGAGAGAGTAAGTGACTTAATCTTATCGTCGGAATCAAGACCTTATTTATACTCATACCTTTGCACAGGTACAACTGGTCCGTCTTCCAGATCCGCCTAGGAAACACTCGTGCAGTGGTGGTCAATTCTTTCGATGATTGCCGGAAGATGCTGGTTGGTAATCAATCAGCGGTTATCGATCGGCCAAAGCTGTACACGTTCCACGGTGTCATTAGCTCTACTCAAGGCTTCACGATTGGTTCTTCTCCCTGGGACGACAGCTGCAAGAATAAACGCAAAGCTGCTGGTGCCGCGCTGGGACGGCCAGCTTTGGGACGGTATCATCCTATGTTCGATCTGGAAAGCTACTGCATTGTCCGAGACTTGCACCGGGATAGCAAGAATGGCGAGCTCGAACTGAACGTCAGACCCTTCATCCAACGCTACGCGCTTAATACGACGTTGACTCTCTGCTACGGGATTCGTATGGATGAGGTCTATGACAAATTACTCCGTGAGATCCTGTATGTTGGATCTGCGATCTCGTTGCTCCGGTCTGCATCCGAGAACTACCAAGACTATATCCCCATCCTGCGATACATGCCCAACAACAAGAAGAATTCTCGTTCGAAGGAACTGCGAGGGCGAAGAGATGCGTACCTCAACCTCCTCTTGGACAAGGTCCGCGAGATGATCCGTAAAGGCACCGATAAACCCTGCATTTCAGGAGCGATTCTGAAGGACGAAGAGACAAAACTCACCGGGGTCGAAGTCAGTTCGATCTGTTTGTCCCTGGTCTCTGGTGGGTTTGAGACTATTCCCGCCACACTCACTTCTTGCATTGGTTCTCTTTCCACTCCGGAGGGTCAGGTATGGCAGGACCGTGCATACGAAGATATCAAACGCTACTATCCGGATATCAAGCAGGCTTGGACAAGCAGCTATCAGGAAGAGAAGATCCCGTACATCAACGCTATCATCAAGGAGGCGGCAAGATTCTACACCGTCAGTGCTATGAGTCTACCCCGAAAGACTGTCACGGAAGTAAATTGGAACGGCGCTATCATCCCACCGAAGACGATGATCTTGATCAACGCGCAAGCTGGTAACCACGGTAAGTTCTTCCCAGATACCTACCTTTTCCTTTACCAGTTTTCGAATTGAGTTCCACTAACAACCCCAAAGACGTAGATCACTTCGGCCCCGACGCCAGCAAATTCGATCCTGAGCGCTGGCTCTCGTCCATTGATCCACCCAAAGAGAAACCCTCAGTGGGTCTGAACCACCTCAGTTTCGGCGCTGGTTCGCGCGCCTGCTCCGGCCAGTTTATCGCCCAACGCCTTCTCTACACTGCGCTCGTCCGTATCCTCTCCTCCTACAAGATTGTAGCTAGCAAGACGGAACCGCCGAATACGGACTACGTCGAGTACAACCAGTTCAAGACTGCATTGGTGGCTATCCCAAGGGACTTTAAGGTCAAGTTGATTCCGAGAGGTACCGCGGTGACGGAGGAGTGTCTGAAAGCGGCGAAGTTGAGGACTGCGGATCATTACAAGGAGTGATGTACTACGCAAGAGGCAATGAGCATGATTTTGAGTAGAAATATCGAAAATGAATTTTTCTTCGTATTCATATTCACATCTGATTGCTTTCAGTTCTGTACTAAAACACAATAGCGTCTAAGAGCAATCTTCAGACACGGTAACCCTGTCGGCCCTTCTAATCTGGACGAATATCTTGAAATATCAAGCAGATCAAGTAATATTCATCTATACTCACGATGTTGACACTCATAGTTACATAACTCATGACCTTCTCCATTTCCAACTTCCCGCAGGCGGCTTTTCCGCGCTTATCGCCGCATCGGTCTATCCGACAGAACGACTGCCCCTCACAGACGCGGGGACGTACAATGCTAGGTACGATTAGATTAGATTAGACATCTAAGTGAGCCGAGTGATATTTTTACACAAAGCTGATTATTCTAGTAAAATAGTCGTTCTTAAATAACCAGGGTAGTGAAGTGTTCTTTTAGATGAATTTGGAATAGATACCTTTTATATGAACAGAAACATGTCGACAGTTGACGTGTCTACATTATTTGGAGTCAAGGGTCGTGTGGCAGTCGTTACGGGAGGAAGTAGTGGGATTGGGTTTATGATTGCGAAGGTGTGTTTCTTACTTTCTCTTTCTCATGTGTTGGTTTAGTATCTCGTTCTTGTTCCTATCACATGCAGGATCGAATCATGTTAAAGTTGATCATTTCTTTCTCGGATATTATAGGGCCTCGTTACAAATGGCGCAAAGGTATATATCTGTGCTCTGCCTACGGATCCGATCGCAGAGAAAGTTGCAGAGCTCAATGCCCTGGGAAAGGATGTAGGAGGGAGTGCTGAGGGGTATGTCTTTCTCATTTGATCTTCCTGTCTCTCTTTGTTTTCTTGTACGAGCTAATGAGGATGAAGGATTCCATGCAATTTAACATCCAAAGAAGCAATCTTGGCTCTAGCCTCCGAGATTTCTCAACGAGAAACCCATCTCGACATCCTCGTTTCTAATGCCGGCATCCGCCGCGATCTTCCTCAGCCATGCAACGTTCTGACAGCGCCCCTTGAGGAGCTCCAAGCGTCAATGTGGTCATCAAATTATACCGACTGGGAAAATACATTCCGAATCAACACGACAGCGCACTACTTCCTATCCGTTGCGCTATTCCCTCTCCTCGCCGCTGCGGCAGAACTCACGCTTCCTGACGGGCGGAAAGGAAAAGACGAAGGCCGCGGCGTGATAGTTGTGACCAGCAGCTGCGCGAGTCTACACAATTGCACAAACGTCGATCTCACCAGCTACGCGACCAGCAAAGCCGGTACGGATCACCTGGTGCGATTGTTAGCGAGCAAGTTCCAGCGATGGTACGTTAGGGTATGTGGAATCAATCCGGGGTTTGTGCCTAGTAATATGAACCCCGTGGGAGAGGAAGGAAATATGTTTGCGGCGTTGTTTGATAAAGTCCCTGCGAAGAGGGCTGGGAGGACTGGGGATATTGCAGGCTCGGTGTTATATTTGTGTAGTTTGGCTGGGGTGAGTGCACCTGTTTTTGGCCTATGGTCTTTTGATGAAGACCGAGAAGGCCGACAAGAGCGAGAAAACCGATAGGACCGAGAAGTGCTAACTTTGGGATAGGCCTATGTCAACGGAGTTTCACTGTGTGTCGATGGTGGAAGGATTCTTTTGGCAAATGGACAGGAATAGAAATGACTCATTCTGGCTTGCCTACGGCTTCATTTGACATATGGATATAACTATTGTCCTTTTCGAAAGGTAATGGGAAAAAAGGCATGTAGATATATATCTTGGGGACAAATCAGTTAACGAAATGGGCCTGCGAGGATTTGGTAGCTGCAAAATCACAATAGTCAACCCGATTAGCACAGCTGAGGATTTTGGCGTGCAGTCGCTCCACCAAGCAAAGAGGATGCTCATGTGGAGCTACCGAGAAGTATGAAGGACTAAAAAGTCGATATTAGCTCATCGGGGGCTGAAATTAGCATGTGTGGAGTTTGCTTGGCATCGTAAATCATGGGAAGACTCCGAGAAGATATATTATTAAACCAAGACCAAACCAACTTTCTGGCAAGGAGGCTGGCACCAAAGCCGAACTACCGTGGCTCCGGCTCTCGATCGTCCTGAGTCAGAGCACTAATACTGGCGCTTAAACTTAATGGCTAATCAAAAAATAGAAAAAATCACGTAGAGGGCTGGAATACCTCCGACGGCGACAAGTAGTAGAGCCGGAGTCGGCAAAGCTGAGTCACGGCTGAATCGGCCGATTGAACTACGCGGCTTCTTGAATATTTTTTTAATCTTTCTTTCTCTCTTGTGTACCTTGCTTTCGCTCTGGCTCTACAGAACTTTTGCAGCATTCAGGATGGTGGTTGATGCACCGGCGACGCAAATCGCGACGTTACAAGACATCGAAGCGAATCAAGGGCAATTGGAGAAGCGCCAGCCAACGGCAATCGCGCAATGGTTCAAGGAGACACTTGACACAAACCATGCCGACTTGGTGTTTGTGATCTGCTCACTCATCACCGGTCTTTCGGATGGAAGCGCCTACAATGCGTGGTCCTGTTTCATTTCCATGCAGACAGGTAGATAGATCCTCCGCTTTGGTCGTACATTGGGATCATCGCGTCTAACGAAGTGTAGGAAACACTGTCTTCCTGGGTCTGGGAGCATCCGGGCAGCCGTTCACCAAGCCATATGGATGGCTCAAGTCTCTCGTCTCCATATCTTTTTTCTTCTGCGGCGCGTTCACCTTCTCCCATGCGACACGGCGCGTGGGACCCCGTTTGCGTGGAACCTTGTTCGCCTCGTTCCTGATTCAATGCATCTTCATTATGATCGCAACGGGTCTCATTGAAGGCAATCTGATTCCTCACACCATCAGCGATATGTCCCTGAGAAACGGCCGTCTCTTCCTGGAGCTGATCCCTCTGGCCCTTCTCGCATTCCAGTTCGGCGGGCAGTTGGCCGCCAGTCGGGCGATGGGATTCAACGAAATTCCAACGGTTGTCCTAACCAGTGTCTACTTTGACATTGCAACCGATCCAGCCCTGACGGCTCCGCCTACGAACAATGTCAAGCGCAATCGACGCATTGGATCCGTGACGGGCATCTTGGTGGGAGCTATTGCGGCAGGCTGGCTCAGCCGGAGTAGCGGCGGCATGCAGAGCGCGCTGTGGCTCGCTGGAGGGTTGAAGTTCTGCATTGCCATTGCTTGGCTATTCTGGAAACCGGTCACAGAGAAGAAGTGATCTGGCATATATAATCATAATCAAAAGCATAGAGGGCTTGGTATAGAGATCGTCTGCAAGGACGCAGGGCTGAGATCGATCGGCTGCGACCGTCTCTTGGCATGAGCATATAGATATCTCGGGGAGATCTTGTTCATGACATTAGCATTTAGAGTTATAAATATCACGATACCGATCAAACATAGATAAGCTACTACTACTTATTTTACTGTCTTTTTTCTTTTTTTTTTTCTTTCTATTATCCTCAAAATCCGCGGGACTCCCCGACGAGCGATCTCGGCGGAGAGTGACAGCCCTACTGCTTATCAGTTGGATTATCTAATCCCCCCGGCGGTCTCCGATGTCTCGACTCACCGTCATTGTTATTTAATCTCTCTCCATCCCAGGACTTGTTGTTTCCTATTCTTTCTTTACAAGCCAGATCATTACTGAACATAATACTGAGACTCCCATCTCGAAATTGTCTTTGCCATCTTTTCCTACAAGAAACGAACAGCAGACATAATTGAGATCCCGCAAAATGGTCGGCGTAGCCTCTCCACTGGTTCAACCCATCCAGGTGCCCGAGAAGTCCAAGGTCGATTTCGGCGCCATCATCACCGGTGTTGACGTGGAGAATCTCAGTGGTAAGTGATCTAATACTGGTATATGGTGCAATGGAGTAAATCTACAAAGTTATGGGAGCACTCCGGGGAGCGGTAACCTCCTAAAGGTAAGAACATGTGATATCCGGCTCACAAGAGACCGAACACAGGCTGATTGTTCTCTGCAGATGAGGACTTTGAACTTATCCGCGATACCCTCTACAAGAAGAGTGTCATAGTCATCAAAAACAACCCGAATGTTTCCGCCAAGGCCCAGTACGAGCTCACTCGTCGATTTGACCCAACCTGCGAAAGCTACGGCCACGGCAAGACCATTGATGCGAAACGCAGTATTCTGCACCCAGATCTGAAGACCGTGCCTCACCAGCCTCAGGTGCAGGTGATTGGCAATGGCTTCGTCCCCAGCTATGAGGGCCTCGAGAACATCACCCTCCGTCATCCGCATCATAGGACTTTCCACAAGACTCGCATCCCAGATGAGGACGATCTGAACTACACCCGGTTCTACCGGTGGCATATCGATGCTGCGCTCTATGACTTGAACCCGCCCCGCGTCACCTCTCTTCTTGCGGTGTCTGTACCCAAGGGTCGCAGACAGACCGTCCGGTATGATGATGGCACCGGAGACGAGCTGGATGTGCCGCTCGGAACGACTGCTTTCGTCAGCGGCTACAACATGTACAACATCCTGTCAGATGAGGACAAGGAATTCGTCCGGACGAGCAAGATCGAATACGCGCCTCATCCATACATCTGGATGAGCAGGGCGAAGTCGCTCCCCGACGGACTGGGCATGTATTCTGAAGGCCTGGAGCTGCCTGGGTCAGAGCTGCCCTCGATTGAGCAGGAGAAGATCAAGATCTTGCCCATGACCTGGAAGAACCCGGTGACTGGTGAGTTGGCGTTGCAGATTCACCCATCTGCAGTCCGCCGCATCCATCTGAAGGACGGCAGTGTGATCGATGACCTGGACAAGGTGCGCGAGATCGTGCATAGACTGCAGCGTCCGGCCATCGGCCCGGAGTATGTGTATCCGCACGACTGGGTTGAAGGTGATCTCGTCCTCTTCAACAACCAAGGCGTGCTGCACTCTGTCGTTGGGGCTTTCGCAGAGGATGAGATCCGTATCTTCCGCCAGTGCAATCTGGCTGCGAGCGAGCCACCTCTGGGACCAGATGCGTAGACTGCTTGATTTCGCTGTCTGTATTCACTATCGTATGTTTTCTTGTATTTGAAATGTAGCGCTTCCTCTAGTGAATGAAAGTATATCTTCTAGAATGAAATATAACTTCTACATAATCTATACCTTGACCTATCTAATCCAATGCTCCTGAAACCATCACCTTACTGTAGAGGCAATCACCCCTGCTGCCTTATCTCTAGTAAGCCACACAATACATATACATCCGTGGAGTACAAACAGATAGGCCCGTGTTCCACGTACTATGAATATGTAACGCACAATGTACTACATGCACATAATCAATAGCAATACAGTACATAGTATATGATACAAGAATAATTACAAATACTACCTATCGAGGAAGTAGTTAGCCTCCCCTCCCACCTAGCACAGTATCCAGTGTAAGAGGGAACCGGTAGGCAATTTAGGAAATACGGAGGATGCAGCTGTCCAGGTCAGACTGTAACTGCTTCAGAAGTTCAGGTGTTAGGATTAGTAGGAATATTCAAGCGATCAAGCAGTTTCCCTATAGATAGTTTTAAAATGTTTCAGTTTGTAAGAAGTTCACCCTCCTTGCCCCTCCAAAGGAACATCTTGAGAGCTCGCGCGGGCACGAATCAACCTATTCCGCGATATCCTCACTCTCAGAGGCTCTACATTATGCCTTTCAAATTGTACCCCCTTCACTAGTACTCTGGATAAGCTAGTACCATCTCATGTATACTCTACTATCGGAATGTGGTAAGAGACTACTAGTATATTTCTCGAAGTTTCCATCGTCATCACAGTTCACGCATCCCTCTTCACTATGTCTCTATTAAATAGGATAGAATGAGAATAAGAATAAGCAATAACTAATAATCATTAATATATCCCCTATCCTACATAGAGCACATCACGAGCAATCTCCCAAGTCTCGTAGTACTCCAGTCTAGGCCCCCCCAAACAGTAAAACATAAGACCACCTAATCTCATTCGACTTCCTACTCTACTCTAGCTCTACTCTAGTTAGCAACTACGTAAATTAGGCCTGTTACATGAATCCCCGGCGCTAAGTACGGCTAAAGTAAACGGTTCCAGTTTCTCTGTCTGACGGGAACTAATTTACTAATAATAATCATTCCGGCGTACGCGCCCTTCCCGAACTTACCCCTCTTTACCCCTCCGAGTTTATCTGTGGTACTACTGTACTCGCTCTAGGTCTGCTCTAGTACTGTGCAACGCTGCGGGGGGCCAAAAGGATTCCGTACAGGTCTGGAGTTTACGACTCTACGTTGAGCTGGGGAATGACAAATGATTATCTACTGAGTACTCTGCTCTGCTCAGAAGAGTAATTCCTGCTACGAACCTCCTAGAGCACTTTCCACCCTACTAGACCATCCCATTCCATCCCACACTCATCGACACCCCTCCAACCTCCCGAACCTACTAGTCCCTAGCGCAGTGCCGCATGCAACCAATTCAAGCAGGGTCCTCCATCTCAGCACCTAGCTGAACAGGGAAGAGGGATGTCGTTATCCTACTAATCTCTCGTAATCCGGCCCCCTCCGTGGGCAGACGCACGTGCTGAGATAACCGTGCATGCAGGGTCGTCGTGTCCTGAAGCTGGTTGGTGGAAGCGTAGGTTGAGTTGGATGAGTTAATGCATGTATTGGGCCAGCGCTAATGAACGGGATAGGCGGGATGGAACGGGGGGAATTTGGTTATTGGAGGGATTCAAGGGCTACGTTGGATGGAGGGGGAGGGATTTATTGTGATGAGGTACGCGCGAGGAGGAGGGGTTTGGGTTGGGGTTGGATCATGATATCAGTTTTAGGACTATGCTTAAATAGGTATATAGACTGCGTACTTTATCCGGGTATTACTACTGCGGGGTTTTCTGCGATTGTACGACTTGGGAGGGGTATGGGATCTTGTTCAAAGGACAAAGTGAAAAAAGAGATCTAAGTTGTAGTTGGTAAGTTGTTGGTCCGCTATGTACATCCGTTTCCACCACGAGAACATGCCTGAGTAAACGCGACGTACGCGTGGAAAATAACATAGGAGAGAAGGCCACTCGATGTAGCCGGAAAGAGACGGTAGAGAAGGAAATAACAAAGTGGTATCATCGAGAAAGGAAACAAACTGTAGACTCGACGGATCCCCAAAACGTTGAGATAAGTTTCCCACGGAACATGTTGACTCCGGTAAGAGCAGATAAGACCCAAGAGCGCAAACCCGACCCAAAGGATGTATGAGAGAGAAGAACGCAGCATAGGCGCCAACATAACCCCGGGAGTGCGAAGAACACCGACGGTGATGAGAGAAAAAAAAAAGAAAAAAAAAAAAAACCAAAACCAATGGTATATTAGACGAAATGAGATCGCCAGAAACGAAGAAATCACGTAGCCAGATCCAAGAGATTTAGGAGATGCAATGCTGCTGAGAAAATCGCTTGCCTGTTCACAAGCATCAAGTGTATCAATGCAATATCGAAGTGAAATCGAATCGCAGAAACTGTTGTCAACCTCCCATAACCATCCCCATAAACAAATTGATCAATAACTTTTCTTTTTTGGTTGGGCACCCTTCGTGGGAACGCCATATTCGAGACATCTAGGCCGCCGACGGCCTCCGGAGGATACCATCACAGTTAGCATCAAACCGCATGTTCCACAGACGAATACTGTTCATCAACTTCTCCGTGCTCTCCAGCTCGCGGTCGCGACCGAAGATGGATTCGACGAACTCGCAGCCAGCATTCCGACCCATCGACACAGTCCCCTTGCCGCCTTCGCGCTTGGCAGCCTTCCACATAAAGTGTTCACATGTCTTCAACAAGCGTTCGAACCGAGCCCAGAGTCGCGCGCCACTCTTGATAAAGTCCTCCACCATCTCACGGGCCTCCGGGCGATATATCTGGTCGACGCATTCTTCCGCTCTCTTCATCTTGCCTGCCAACTTGATCAATAACAGCCACAGGTCACCAGCCACATCGGCCATGGGCGTCGAGGCTCCATGGTGAAACACAGTCCAGTCGTAAATCCACTTGCCCAGCGAGTTGGCATCGAAGACACTGCCCAGCAGGATGATTGGCTCCTCCGTCGGGTCCCAGTTCTTGATCGAATAACCGGGAGGGATCCCTTTCCTGCGTGCGTCTTCCTCCGTTGCCTTGGGTGGCGGCTTGCTGGCAGCAGACGGCTTAGGCTTCTGGGGTGTGCGTGTCGACGTGGATGCGCGGCGTGCCCGTGACCGTTTCGGTGAATCCGTCTCATCGTAAACGGGGACCTGGTAAGTGTAATAATGATCAGTGCCTGGCTTTGGCATGCGTGAAGACGAAGAGTATCGATATGACTGGCTGTAGTCGTCGTCTTCGTCCGTCTCAGGCTCATAGTAAACCCGAGACGGTCGGCGCCCGGAGGGCTCGACGTAGACGTATTCTGCATCATCGGTCACATCCACAAAAATGGACCGTTTCTGCGAACGCGACGGACGGACATCGTCGTAGTAGCCACAGCCGTAGAATGGCCGGGTGCCCGACGTCGAGAACCGACGCGGTGCGCACTTCGTCTTTTTGCCACCAAAACTAGCACTTACATGTTCGTGCTTGCGCGGCGGCGTCGCATATTCTGGCATCTCCTCGTAATAACTCTGTGACGGATACCCCGAGAACCATCCTGACGTCTCCCTGGGCCCTGCGTAGCTCGCCTTGCGGTTGTGTCGCTTCGACGGTCCGCGCGGGGATGCGTGCGGGCTGGCGTACTGGGACGAGTAGTAGACGTAGTGAGGAGAGGTCGGGGGTGAGGTTGTGTAGTCGTATGCAGACCACCCGGGCGGTGGACTGGAATAGTGATACATTATCGAGAGAGTGGCATGAGATCCGAGTAGCGGTTCTTCTCCGACTCTGTGGATTGAAACTCTCTTTTTTCGCGACTGCTGGGAAAGAGGATGAAAACCCACGGAATGAGAGAAACGAAAAAAAAAAAGGAAATCAAACAAACACCCCAGATATATATTGTACAGGATATCTCTCAGACCGCAGAAATGATAACGCGAACGACGAGATCAAATCAAAAAGCGAAGGGCCGTCACCGTGGCACAGCCTTCAATCGAGGAAAGAGAAAGGGTTGGGTGTATGTATGGTGCATTTGAGCTTTTGTCGACGAAACGACGAGAAGGTGTGAGAATTGGGATGAATCCCGATGCGGGAAGTTGGATCCCAACTGCGCAGTGGCTAAATAACGGTTCTTCAGAGGAATTATGTAGGCTCCCGGTCCCAATACCAGAAACCAACTCTTCTGATAAGTTGTATTAATCTATGGATTGGATGAAAGCGGGTAAACCCAAGAGGTTGGGGTTAGGTGGGAAAGAGGAAGAACCGTGGGAAGTCAGCGGGAGTCTACTAAGTTTTGTACGAGGGGAAGCTAAATCCAGTTGGTCCGCGCTGTGGCGTCCAAGAAGTTTTTTTTCCTTTTGGACCCTCCAGGCGTTCCCCCTAGCTTGGGCTCAATCCTGTCGGGCCCCAACAGGCACGAACTTAGCGAACCGCCACAGGGGAGACGAAAGATGGATTCTCCAGACGCCCCTGTCACTTCGCGCTGAACACGTTTTTTTTGATCCCCTCTTCGCATCCCGGTCTCGGGCCCGTGGTGGAGAGGCTACTGGGAATAGTTGCTCAGGGATTACCGATATCCTGCCACCTTCTTTTTTTTTTGCCATGAGGAATGTGGAAGGCAGAAAGGAAGATGTTTTACTCATAATGAAGAAGGAACAGTCTGAGAAGTCATCGCAAGGCTGTCAGATCGTCTCGTATCATCTGGACGATCCGTTGGTTGCGATGCTTCTGGTCGGGCATCATGGCTACCCGCTTGCCAACGAGGGTGTGTGGCACACGACACAGGAGTCAGAATCGGATCTTCATAGTGTGAATGTTAGAAGAAGCACCGCCTTTTGCCTGGGACTCAAAAAAATGTGATTGCCCTATGAGGCTGCGCTTTTCACCTTTGGATGGACAGCAAGAAACAGTCGTCTTGCGCCCGTATGACCACGGATTGAAAGAAGGCAGCTTATCGACAAGCATATTGGATGTAGCGATCAGTTGAATTGACAATGAACAGCGTCAGAAGGCCGATAATTGTCCCGACTAGGCATCTATAATCAGCCAGGTCGCGTCCCGTCCAGCGCCCGGGATTCCGATGCTCTAGACGAGGTCGGGACGATATTGCTCTTCAGGGATCATTATATTTTTCAATTCGGTGACTCACCCGCCGTTTCATCGGATGCTTGGAGGAAGACGCCTCTCGCCTATAATTCCGTCTACTCGCTCTCGGAGGATAGTGTGGAAAATGCCTATCTCCGCCGTCGACACCGAGCGGCGAGAGAGTACAAATTCAGTCTACTAGCAATACAAAGACTGTCCGCGAATCAATGTGCTTCCTCTCATCGGTAGTCAGCTGCCTAGAGCTCGTCCGACACAATCCCTGCATTCTAGAGGTCCTTGATTGAGTATCTTCACACATAGCATTGGCCTACACTACCGACTGGAAACGGAGCCAGCGCTTATAGGTTCAGATTCACGCTTATGGTGACATCGAAATGCAAATCAGAAATGTGTAAGGCTGCAGGAACTCAAGAAACTTCTTCTCGAAGCATCTTCTGTGTTGCAAGTGTTACTGTTAAGAGACGGCAACCCTACGCACTGCACTGCCCCTATATCAGACTTCATCAAACAAACAACCTTAAACAGAAGAGCGATCACCAGCATCTACTAAGGCCCAGGCTGCCACCAAGAAAAAAATTCTTGAGTCATCCCGTCCCGCCGCGTCATCGAAGCGTTTCCATTAATGCATTGCCTCAACGGGCAAGCAGTCAACCTGATTCTCAAAGGGGATATCTCATTTGAGACGCTGTTCCAAGTGGCAGGTGCCTTTCAATGGTGAAGAGAACTTGTGCGGATGATCGTCTCGTTCAGCAAAGAACAGCCACGCTCATGGCAACATATATCGACGTATCTATTGGTTTAATGGGTTGTAGAAAGAACAGCTGAGATGGGTACTGTGTTGCCCACATGGTGAAGGATCCCGATGCCTGCGCCTATCGATCGATCGCCGCCAGGTGGCGTTGCAACCGCTGACCTCTCAGGTCGTCGGTTTTCTTACATTCGCATCCAAAACATCGGTTCGCGACGAGGGGATTTGTCCGAATCACCAGTGGACGCCGGTAGAGGCCGAGTATGCCACGAGCTAATATTTGGTATGAATAACGTTCCGCCCCTGGGGCGGTACCCTAAGCCTGGGCCCACGGGTGTCCAGTACTACTCTAGACTCCACTAAGTCTCTGTGGATTTTGATATTTGACATGGGAACATTTCGTACGTGAGACTGGTCTCCGCATACTTGCCTGTTTTCTGGCAAAGCATGTCAGCTTCCCTGTATCTTATCCACTTGCATATGAGACACAGATGCGATATCGGCGCCGTTCCTTGACCGCTGACCGTGTGATGCTGAGTATCGCAAAACTAATCTGTCGCCAGGGCGCTCAGCAGACCGCAACTTGGACGCAGACCAGTCAAAGAGGTAGGAGGTCGTATGGCTCGGAGGATATCCCCCAGACAGCGCGACAAACAACCAGTACAGTTGGCTGGACCCGAGACTACCTGAATCATGACGCTCCTCGTGCATAGCCTGAGCCAACGGGGACGCCTTTTAGCTAATTGCAAACACAGAACTGCGTGTGAAACGCTCGAGCGGTGATACATTGTCCGCTGCGACGCCCCAGTGAACTCCACTCCATACCAAAACAAATTCCCACACTGAGTATGGACCTTCTCTTTTACGAACAGTAGGGCTCTGACGATGTTGTAGCTTATCGAGATGACCTTTTCTTTTCGCTACGATAATGCCCATCATTTAACATCGGATTCAACATGGGAGTCTACTCTAAAGCACCTAATTCCTATGGACCTTGCTGCGGGAAGCCTAGAATAGTCTTTCCATCCGGCCCCAAATGCATAACCTGGAAGCGGCGCAGTCGATGGAAGATTTTATTACGGCGTCTGATCTATCCTGCACACACCTTTTTTTGTGTTGTCAAGATGGAACATGCATAGTGCCAAAATCTTTCGGCCCCTCGCAGCTCTCTCCCCATGTCATCTATGATGCCTGATCCCATCAGCGCATCCCCAGGATCAGCGATTTGCTGTGCGCCCGTAGTGCCTTGGGAACCTGTTCCCGGGGCGCGTTGTCGACGAACCAGAAACTGGCTGGTAGCAGAGTTCGTTATTCTCCCGGTAGCACACTCGATTGGTCGATGCCCTTTCGACCTGGATAACGGCTAAGTACGGAGTATTCCACGGTTAGTGATCATAATTTAGCTCGCGCGGCAAGGATCCTGCATTCCGCGATGCGGTGGGGAGACATTGGACATATCCACCAACAAAAAGCATACGTATTGAGCGGAACCGTCGTTGCGGCCCCTAAAGCCCCCCTGTAGTCTGTGCGACTCAATTATGAGTGTGTCTGATTTTGAACGCCGCCAGCGACGGGCCGAAAACCCTTGCTGGCTTGCGCTTCATATTCCAGCAGACATCGCGTTGTTGTTGCATAGGGTTCGAGGATGAGGATGCACTCCTCCTGTTTACATCGAGTGAGTAATAATATGAGGAACGGGGTCTACTATGACGGCTGATTTTGTCCCTCCTTGGCGCTGCAAAATTCAAAATTCCAATGCAATGCCAATATCCGACCCGAATTCTCCATCTCCTGACGATGCTCATCGAACGGCCCACCGTAATCTCCCATGGTCCGTCCCCCTTGAGCTTCCATGCCAGATGCAGGGAAGAATCGAAACTCAGCCGCGATCACATTACAGGCCTACACCATGTTCAAAGAAAAATGCCCATGCGCACCGTTAGGGATTTCACCCCCTTGAGAAAAAATTTTTTTTCATTCAGGAGGATTATTTTGGCATATTGCAAGGTTGAGCCCAACAGTATGTGTGTGCGGCTGATCGTTATTCAGCCCTTACCCTGTGCCCTTGCCCTGTGCCCTGCTCCAGATTAGCGTCCCTTTCTTTTTAGTAGGCTATTTTTAATCGCCTTTTTTCCACGGCATCCATCATCATCATCATCACTACCGCCGTCTTCGGTACATGTGCATGTCGCTACGGCGCTGGATGCATATCGACCCTTCGATAGCTGCCTTAGTCCTGGAGCCGGAAGTCGCTCCATGACATCCGCCAAACGCTACCAAGAATAACTAGAGCGCAGTTTCCGCGGTCCGCGCCGAATCGCCGTTGCGGTCGACAGCAGTTCCAAATTTCAAGTCTTCTGATTTTATTCTTCTTTATCCAGCCAGCCCCACCGCTCGTGGTCAGGTCAGGTCAGGTCACACTGCAGAAGGCACAACAACCAACCCCTCTTTTATCAATCTCGGCCCCTCTCGCTCTTCTCTCCTCGGAATAGACCGTGCTCGAGACTTACGACAACGGCCCTGTCGTAGATCGTTACAAACTTCTGACAATCGTCTAGTCTCTTCTAGATAGAAAGACAGATGACGATCACGAAGCATCCTTCCAAACGTCCATCATCCATCACCGTCTCTGCATGATAGGTCCGGCAGTCGAAATGTGAAGATAAAACTGTCAAATAGGCGCCAGCCACGCTGGCCATGTAGATCCGCTTCTGCTTAGCAACGTAACTTTCGTGTCTGGCAGTCTTAGACGAGGCGTTAGACTCATTCGTCAGGTCGTCATGCTGGTTGTTTGAGGCTTGGTTGCAGCGTCCTTGCGCCCCGGTTGGTCATATGGCTACGCCCTGCATTGAGTGGGTAGTTAATCACTTGGTAGCAGATGAAAAGTGTCTTTCTTCCTACAGTATCTGTCGGATTGAGAGTTTCGCATCTCAGATGGTATCGTTCTAGAAGGTAGATAGTGGATGTTGGGATTAGGTATCTATTAGGCCTATTGCGGGAGGTCGCTCGCGTGAGTCTACCCTCCGGGACAGACGAAATAGATTGGGTCTGAATTTGGATGCTCGATTGAAGCGATTGTCGCTGTTCTAATTGTTCTACGATTCTGGATATGACTATGATTATGACTATGGTTTCGGCGGTCCAATAAAACAGAGATAGAATGCAGTCATATTTCATTACTAATTATTCCAAATCAGACGACATGAGAACTCTCCTTCTTTTCCCACTTAGGGAAACAAGACATCCAGTCTCACTCTAGCCTGCACTTCAGCAATTGCAACGCAATCATAAGGCATGTCATGCAACATGTTATAAACACGCCTACTCATCTCATCCTGGTGGAGACGAAGGTCCCACATCGTCTCTCTACCCGCACAATCCGTTGGATCTTCGCGTTGCGATATACTACACATGAACTCGTTTTCCACCAAGTATACAGACCAGAACACCCCTACCCTACCTACCGCATGCAATAAACCCCAGAACAAGAACTAGAACAAACCCACCCTTCTAACAGCCTAACAGAGCCGTCTCCAGCCCATCAGGCTGGACCAAGTCCAGTAGTAGTTCTAGTTCATGCACGTACGATACGCAACGGGATCGGACCGAAGATAAGATTAAGGCCCGAATTCAATTGTACGTTAGAATTCCAGGTGCAGTTGCAGGTACAGTTCTCGGTCTTTTCACCTATCTTATCGCTCCAACCAACCATTGCAAGTTTTAAAATAAGGTGTGAGTGGGGCGCTTATCGATTAGCTATTAACCCCAGATGAATGCAAGTAGAGGGTGTACTGTAGATGTGTTGGGTGGATGGATGGATGGATGTGCGTCTATCGTGGTTCGTGTAAATGGTTATGACTATATTGGGATTTCGGCTACGTTATTGGGATGGATGTTTAGTTGGCTGTTTGTGTTGGGTGTTTTGATCGTGTGTACGACGTCGTCATCTTGTTGTTACGAAGATGAGGTCTGGATTTGGCTGGGGTGTTGGCTCTATTGATTATCTTGAGAGGGTTGGAGGATGGAAGATGAAGATGTTGGTGCATGTGAGATTATAGTGATATTCTGTTATGATATATGCAGTGCGTTGGATGGACTTCCATATTGTGCAACGTATCCCAATTTCACTGATATTTATTGTCTAAATAAGAGATAAGATTATATAGACACCTATAAATTAACTCTCTTAATTCTACATACTACGTTTCGTTCTGAAACAAATCTACCTGCAGCTGATCAAGTGTGTTCTTGGTCATGATATAAGCTGTTGCTCAGTATTAGACCAAACAGAATTTGTTTTTAATTTTAAGATTTCTAAAGGGTATCATGTGCATGGGATACTTTATGAGGTACACCTGCATATTATACGTGGCGATATCTTGTGTAGTGTAACTCACTGTAGAGAATACGTCTAAGACCTAATTTATTAGTGATCTGTAATGGAAATCATCTTCTGATCGCCTAAGGCTCTAGGATGCCTAGTTGCATCATCCAGTACGGATTGTCCAATAAGCTCTCGACTACATTACTTTCCTACTATAAGATCTTCATGCGCAGGCTCATGATCCTTGTCTTTTTTAGAGTATTTCACGGGTCTTTTCAGACTTCATTCAATTTTACATGGAATAATTGGCTAATGTACACATTCAGGTGGGCTTGGCCATGGGGAGGCCTGTGGTGAGAAAAGCCATATTGACGATCAGGGCGAGCAATGTGTCGGTTAGGCTTACCTTCGTCGAAGAGAAGTATCATGCTAGTTTTCTCCCTCTTGCCTATAAAAAGGGAGGTTATTCTCCCTCGAGAGCTTCATTATCGAGTGTTCTTCTCAATCCAAGTTTTCATTTATCAGGCATTCAACCTTTGAACAATCAAGTCAATATTCATCATGCATTTCGCCGGTCTCATATTCGCCCTGACGGCCAGCGCCTCTATGATCATGGCTGCACCTACTGAGAAAAATGACCTTTCTACACGAGGATGCCCCAATGGATGGGTAATTTGCGGTGTACGTCGGGGGCCTGTTCGGTCGGTGATGATAAAACTTGGTATTTCTAATAAATTACAATAATAGGAATGTAATGGTACCTCTTGCAAAATTGCTGGCATAAACAAGTAAGACCCTGAGTTTCTCATATGTTGATTGATCTTTGCTAACAGACAATTCAAGTGATTGTACCTCTGGGAGTGTAAGCACCATGGTACTACGGGTATATATTTATCCAAAAATTAACAAGTCTTACAGTGTGTTGGTCCCGGTGGTGGCGACGGTGCCCTTTGCGGTGTTAATAAATGGTTCAACGGCGATACCGTTTGTCCTGTGCATACTTAAGGCCTCTGTTCTATTTGGAGGGCCTGTCTTGGTGATGGTATTTAACAAGCTTTCTGGACACTTTATTGGGGAAACACTCAAGTCTGCTGGGATCAAGCTTCGGTATACGAATAAGAAATATGTACCCAAAAATTCTCTCCCCTATCTGGAGGGTCCTAACCTGATTCGTAGCACCTAAATGATGGCGAGTTCTTTCTTAGAGAAACTCATTCACTCTACAGGAGCTCTCGATAATAGCTATTTTTATGGATCCTCATAATCTTAGTATTGAATGAACGTGACTATCGATACTATCAAGGGCATTACTTGAGATATGTAGATACTACCGCAGTGTTGAACTTTGACAGCATTCATATTGAATCCAAGCGGTCTATCTTGAGTGGTCTAACTTCCGAAACATTACTGTCGTTTCTTTTTCCTGCCTGTTCTGTGTTTTTATGTGCATTATACGAAACCGCCAGTCAAATATCTATAACGGAAAACGTCGTAAACTGCTTGCACCAGTAACAGGAATATAAGTAATGTCAATCTCCTGGGATGTAGAAACTCAAAACCAATTTCGCTAAAAGCAATGGCTCCCTTCATATACATTATCATACTGACCAATCAAGTAAAAGAAAGAAAGAAAAAGAGTACTTATAATGAGACTATACATTCTGTTCGTTCAATTTGTAGTCCAGACAGGATGAACAGCATCTAATAGTGTCCGGCTCCAAGTCTTTTTTACAAAGGACTCTAGATAAGGCACAATGCCTTGTACGGATCCACTACTTTTGTGACGCCCTAGATCCGGATCCTGATACCTAGGTGTTAGGATAGCTGGCGGATCGGTAGTAGTAGGATCAGTAGGAAAAGGAAGCTCAAAGCCTAACCTATTCGGGAAGGCGGTCGTACTGGCAGAACTCCCCCAGGATATCTTGTCAGACCCGGGGAGACCAACCGGGAGTTTTCCTTTTTGGTCGAGTGGTATGGAGTTCCGATATATCTTCCTCCGAGCGAGACCCCTCTTTGATTCTTTCTTCAGCTTTGAGTCTTCAGTTGCCACCACCTAGTTAGGTAGATAAATTAATCGATTCTGCTAATACTAGCCTGGGTGTTACAACTTTACATACGTGCTTCTTGTTTTATTGACGGCGCATGACATTAGATCCACTTCCTTACAGAGTAGATATTGATATGTACGACCCCTAGCCCGTGATAAATACATTAAACATGACAAGAAAGAAACCCGCTCGCGATTCCAGATCGATGCAAAGATTAATTCCGAGATATATATCGTAGTCTCTTCGTATAGTTCTCATGCCAAAGAAATATAAATAGGCGAGGACACGAATATACGTACCTATACAACAATATACTCTCCTTCCAAACCCTCGCTCTCTATTACGCTGCGCCATCGGAAGCCCGTCCCGCTGGTAGGCTTCCGTGCCTTGTATGTTGTAGCTGAAGAGGTTTCATCCTCAGTCTTGATCATCAGACCAGAATTGAAAAGGCCCTTCCCCACTGCATCAGCGGCTCTGTGAGATTTCCGTTTCTTGCCTTCTCCATTCTCACTGGGACTCCGCGCCCATGTCTTCTCCAAGAGCTCCAGACACGAGATATTGTTGTAAAATCCGGAGTCCTTCTGTATATCCTTACAGCGTTGTCTGATGAGAGCTCGATGAGTTTCGAAGACACACTCCGAGCCGGTGATAAAAAGTGGCCAAAGCAAATAGACATCTGAATGGACGGCAGAGATATAATGTAGAGCTGCAAGAACGAGGCTCTGGATACGCGGATGGTCCGATGGCAGATCTGGATATGCAAGTCTCTCCGTGTACAGGAGAGCCGAGTAGCGGAATGATTCCGAAATGTTGGACAGATCCGTGAGATTATCAGGAGACACAACACACTGGGATAGTGGTGAGGATGGGGGTGAGATGTAGCTATGCACTGGGATAGTTGGAACTGAGGTCGCCGCATGGGAAATGGAGGGCACTCTCTGGATACCCGGTTCATCAAGTCGCCAGGATTCCAGGGCCTGTCGGATGGTATGCCATTCGGTCCAGAACACAGGCTGCATTCCTGTCGCATTGACATCCGTTGGATTTGGGGCCATTGAAAACGGTGATTGTTCGATGGGAGAAAAGAGATAGCCGAAGGCGTCACTGGAGATCGACGGCGGCGGTGTGAAATGCGTCATGGATGGTGGGAGGGTAGCGGTCGCAGGTGAGCTCTCTGTCGCAGAACGAGGCTCGACAGGTCTGTTCTGACTAAGGAGATTCAATCGAGCAAGTTTCCCGATGATTTTGAACAAGCGGCCATCACAACCCGCTAAATTCTCCAGAGCCCATTCTTCGTCCGAAGCAGCGGCTGTATCGAGATAGCTGCCCTGCAGTTGACCTTCACGGTCATTAATCGTTGCTGTCATAACATCGAACCACGTGAACATCCTGGTATACCATTTGCCTTCCTCCGATTCTCTCACGAGACTGCGACTCCTCAGGGTCAATAGCTTCTTGACCCCTGCAAATTGAGTCTGGAACTTTGCAACTCCCGTCTCACATATATGGAAAAGACACAGAATAAGCAGAGTAGCGAGTATCGAATCACTAAGCCGTGCAGCGGGATCAGACAGTTGCGCATTCAAAGATTTGATTGCCACCCCTTTGTGGTAGAGCTCTTCTTTTGTCAGCTCTTCGGGATCCATGACGCCGTACTGTTCTGAAAATGGTCCATCTGTCAAAGCCCGATGTGCCAAGGACGACCGTCGAGCCGGTAGAGTGCGCTCTGTCGAAGATATCTTCCGATCTCGTCTTTGTCTTATGTTACTGGCTGACAATGCAGCAACTGCGTGTTGTAATGCTATACTGTCTTGCGCCAATCGTAGGATATGCATACGGTATGGGTTTGTAGGACTGTCGAAAGCCACTATGACAGGGGCGATCACTTCTAAATAGTAGCTGACTAAGTACCTGATTCTGGGAGTGCGTCCAACCGACTGATCAAGTAATAGCTGCGGCAGAGAGCTGGGAAATGGTGTGTCAAGGGATAAGCGAAAAGCAACAGGCTGATCTGGATGGAGACTATGTCTTTCGTAAACACTCTCCGCGTCAGTCTCTTCGGTAGCAACAGCTTTGCCGGACAAGCCAGACCAGTCCAGAGAAAGTGCAGAGCTCACGCCGCTTCCAAGAGTAGGGACGGTGCCTTGTATCCACCGACGTCGAATGGGCTGGCCAGACGCAACAGAAAGACCATCACTATACTTCCCCGTTTTGAAACCGGCAGCAGACAAGGGTAGCTGGTTCAACGAATTGATCCCAGCGCTTGGATCTGGCGAGGCCGATGAAGGATGATTATAAAATGTAGATGCTCCCCCATTAACTTGGTATGATGGCGCACTAGAAGTCGCTGGTGCAGCTGAGACGCCTAGGATCCAGCCTGCCGGACCGGAGACATCTGCAAATGAACCATTATTCCGCGTAGGCCTGGGCCATTGGTAGGTCGATGGAGTAGCTGTAGGGGGGTCACGCTGCAAGGTAGTATGACCTGGAGAGGTTTCCGCGCTTTGTCGTTTTCTACCTTTATTGTCTTCGTCATGGGTAGTCGAAATGCGCCGTTTCTGAGCGCCAACGGGCTGTCCTCCCGATACTGGAAGTGACAATCCCCGGAGCTTTCCTCGACTAGCCACTCCCACGCCCCAAGTCAATGTTGTCTTGTATCCCGAACAATCGCGACCCAATTCGAGACATTGGGAGCAATACGGCCGTCGTCTATCGCATTTCGTGCCTCGATTCGCACACGTGAAACAGTCATCCGCCGCGCCGCCTCCCACAGTTCTCTTGCGTCGCTTTTGGGGTGCTGTCGCTGATGAGTCGTCCTTCAGTGTTTGCGTACCATCTTTCTTGGGATCACTGGCAGCCATTGTCGTTGGACTGGCGGCCATGGTTCCTCGGGAAGAGCTTATCGCAGTGGTCCATGGACGTCGCAGACGCCAAGCGCACTGTACAGGTTAATTAGTTCGAGTGCCGCATGGCAGATACGACAGGTCTGCCTCAAGCGCAATTGCCAATGCTGAGAAACGGAGGAGTGATCATTCTCTCCCCACGCCGTAGTCCTCAACGCAGGTTAAAGTGGATGATGGGCACAGGTGGGCGGCGTCCGGGTTATCGTTTTGGGTGCTGATAAGCGGAGAGCGCTTCGAACCGATCAGATCACTAATTAGCTCGGCCGGGCTGTGCAAGACCTCGTGGATTTCTCTTACACCAAGAAGCGAGGGAACTGGTCCAGAACTCCACTATTCAAGAGCCAAGTTTCGCTCTATTTTTGCTTGTTTTCTCTCTTCCGTTTGCGTTTTCAGCGCGGGAACGGTTCTTTGACGCACCTACTAGATTACGACACACCATCTGGCTTATTACTGACACAGCTACTCATCTCATTTCATTCACTGTGCACTGTGCAAATCCTGCGCAGTGCGAGCAGATGTGATGGTGTGTCATCGATCAGGTAGAACTTTCATCCAGATTTGCCTATTTGGAATGATCCATTTCCCCTAATGCCTACTCTACAGTGTGCACGGTCATCGGCCTCGACATGGCTTAGGTTACGGAATGGTTCCATCCAATTGACATGACAGTTAATTACGGCTCGCGATCCCAACGATGAAAAGGTTATAAACGGTCAGAACCTACGCCATGAGGAGCGAATCCTAGAGAACAGTGGCGGCCATAGGTGGTCTCGGAAGCACTAGAACTGGCCCCGTACAAGCCGCGGTATGTCGTCCACCACGACAATGGTGGTGATCTTAACCATCCTAGCATTAGGTCGGCAACCTCCACGCGGGACAAGCCGACTTTAGCCTGCAGAATCTTGGTCTACAGAAGAGCGCCGTGAGATCATTGATCTTGGCTGTCCGGCACCATTCGACAATATTATTGAATAATTGACCATGATATGCGGTTGGAAACGATCCTCTCTATTTTCAATTTCCATTGTCATCCTCGTGCCGAGATTGTAGTCAAATGCAACGAAGTAATGTGTGGGTCAAGCATAATATCTGTACCTCGCAAGGTGTGGAGACTTTGGAGGATACCGAGGCACAATATAAAGCACAGAAGGATACCTCGTGGCGATTCATGCTTTATTTCTCCAATAATCCCAGTCATAAAGTGTTTGCTGTATCATGGTTTGTCTATCAATACGGCCGTAGTGGAACCCACATATGTTAGCTGTGCAACATTGTCCTCTGCATGAATCCATGGTCCTCGCCAAAAGTATAGTACGCACCAGGACAAGGGTACACTTCAACCCCGAGACAGTCAACCTGTCTCATATCTTGGCAGGTAAATGAGATTGGAATCGTCTTTGCGTCCTGTTCTAATATCGAGTCGTTTGGCTAAGAAAATATCGATATCCCAGGCTGCAGATGATGATATGTAATATATTTGGGATGATTGGAATAGCTGCCATGTTATCCAGGAGCTCTGATAAGTGTGCGCAATCACTTCCGAAGGCTAGTTAGATCCCTGCTCCTCGCATGACAGTCGAACTAGGATATTCGTAGTGGTGAACGCGACAGTTTCTCCAGCCCCCTAGACAGTCATTGTTCCAGTAGATTGTAATAAATTGCGGTATCCCGTATGCATGATGGTTGTTTATGTCGCGTAGGTTAGACCTATATTATTTAGCTTTTTTATATTCAATGGCAGTGCCTTCAATGTAAAAATGCATCTATATACAAGGGATTCAGTGTCTAAAACGGCTCTCTCAGCTTAATACACCTGCGCATCCAGGTTTCCGTTCAACATGATCTCAGTCCCAAGACTGAGACAGCAGCGGGACCGCTTCCCCCGCACACCCTGTCATTCCTTGCCTCTACATGCACAAAACCTGCAGACAGAGCGCTGACCGCAGTCAAGGTCTCGAACTCTCTCGTCGGCACTGACTTGATATACTGCAAATCGTTCTGGCTTTACCATTATAAACAGCCCACGACGTGACCTCAGTTGCTCTGAAGACTAAAGACGCCGTCTACAATGTGATGAAGGGGAGTTTTTGTGAAGTTAGTACTATGATGATTCCTTTGGCTGGTGACTATGGCGAATGAAGTTATATAAGAGGAGATATCGGCAGTGTCCTAGACAAAGCTCTATAGAGCGCAGATACGGCGATGAGCTAAGCAGCTTAGTATAATGAATGTAACAAATTTTGTTCTATTGACATGTGAACACAATCCTCTATTTATACTGTCAATGCGATGTTTAGATAAAATCCTATGAGGAAATGCTTAAGTAATAGCAGATCCAACTTTCCTCGTAGAGGCACACGTTTAGTGGCCGTTATGTTCCTGTTCTATTTTCCACAGCTCAAAATCAAATCCAATATCTTGAAGACTTCGGATTGAACCACGATTTTCTCCTTTGCTCGAAAATACCTTCCTGATTTCCGGAAATCGTTCTCGTATCCATCTTTCTTTCTCCCCCCATCTTGCCCCTAGTTTTCCTTTCCCGTCATTTTCTAGTCCCTGTCGAGGACTTGCTTCCAGAGCCCAATCATATAGGAAATTGAGATATTCGGCATCTAGTGGGTATGTCAAAATAAGGAATTCCTTTCCAGCCCCTTTCTCAGCAATGGTTGATGCCTCCCAGGCTCTCATCTCAGACTTGGACGGGAGAGACATTCGTCCAGAGAAAATACGAGTGAACACAGCTGCTTGATTCTCGGCCAATTGAAAGGGAATACCCCTCTGAACCAGGACTGGAAAGACTAGTGTTGGATTATCAATGTAGAACAGATGCTGGTAGACATTAAGTGTTCTGTTTCCGTTATCCACCACCGGAGGATTCAGAGAAGATAAGAATGGGAATGAATAAAGATACCCAGTGCAAAAAACAATGGCATCAATATCTTCTTCAATTCTACCATCCTTGAACCTAACACCACGTCTATGAGTATTAGGTGATAAAAACTCTATTATCTCCGGATACTCTATGCTGTCAGATGCGGGAGCAGGTGAGATATAGGATTCCGACCGAGATGATGTAAGTAGACGACCTTTGCTGACCGTGGATATTTGAGCTCCGATATCAACTCCGGAGGCCGAATTGCCTACCACAATAACCCTCTTATCACGGAATTCTTCTGGCGAATCGAAGAATTTTGAATGAGAAATAGTCCCAGGATATGCTTCATTCCATATCTCAATCCCTTCAATAGCTGGCACATAAGGAACATTATAATGACCGCTTGCAACGACGACAGCATCATAGTCATGTGAACTTATCTGGCCACTTTGAAGATCCTTTTTAGTCACTACCCAGGAGTTTCCAACTGATGTTTTGGGAGTGACTTCCAGAATCTGAGTTTCGAAATGGATAAGATGCCTGATATCTTCGGCATATTCGTCTTGATACCTCGCCACAGATTCAAACTTAGGAAAGAGCTGAATATCAGAAGCAAATGGCTTGTCGGAATACCGCATTAGTTCTTTTGGGACGTTTGTCTCGAGTCTTTCGTAGAGAGGAGATATGAAAGTCGCCTCACGGCCAGTATCGGTCTTGTGCCATATTGGATCTTCAACGGTCTGGTGGGGGTTCGATTGCGGTATAGAGGTCGTAGCTCCTATTTTATCGGATGGAGGAGAGTAATTCCAAACCCCACCAACTCTACTCCTCTGTTCAAATACATCAATCCTAGTGAAGTATTTCTCGGCAGCAAGATATCTGGATTGATCAGGTTAACCCAGGCGGAGCAAGAATAAAAAAAGCCATAACTTCAGGACATACTTTGCTGCAGAGAGGCCGGATGGTCCAGCTCCAATGATAGCTATGTTTTGAATTTTGGCGAGAGTCGTCATATTGCCGTTATTGTAGGAACCCATTGCTAAACTGAAAGGCTGAATTCTTTTGTCTTTTTAATTCTCTGGTTTTCGCTCATCGTAAAAAATCGATTTTCTATATTATTAAAAGACTAGAGATTTCTTGCATCACACGGCAGCCAAATTACGCCATTCTTACTAGCGGCTCGCGAAAGGAAGCAAAGTGCTAGAAAAGTAATAGATACATATATTATATGTCGGCAGGCTGAAGCTGCCTGACACTTGAATTCTCTAACAAGTCCAGGCCATTTATCTCTGTGGGTGGAGCTCATAATAACCTCAAACTGACTATCGGCTAACAAAACTTCATTAAGGCAATCCGCCAGGAGATCCCTAGAAGTAGGAGGTCTCCGATATTATATTTAATCACTAGAGAGTCGATTTCGAGAGAAACAACTGTAGACCGAAGAAAAAAAGGCATATAGCCAAAAAAGAATAGCAAGAAAAATCGTTGGATTTTTAGTAATAGCAATACAAAATATATTAACAAAGAAAGAAAAGAATAATAGTAATCATAATAATAATAATATTTCTCTTATTTAGATTATTTAAAAAGGCCAGTTTGGTTTAGATATAGAATTGAACCGCAGCTATTAAGAGGTGAAACTGAACCTACCGCGGGTTATTGGGGTCGGCGTCAGTCTTTTTTTTTCTAGTTTAAAATATCAGTTAGCTTATACTTCAATGCTAGATAAGACGCTGTACGGGAAGATGTTCGAATAACCCTCTGGAGGGTCTCTAAGATCGAGGATATGCGGAATATGCTAGTTTTACGGTCGACTGGGCTCGCGGGGTCTTCCTCTAGAAAACCTCTTGCAAACTGAAAAAGAAATAAATACTGAAAAATTTAATAAAAAAGTACTTCTGAGTCTGTCTCCCATGAAAAGTCCCTCTTGATTGCTTGATGATCCTTAAACTTAATGCCTGAACTCCAAAACAAGATACAATAGTCATTATTCGAAATTTAATATATTATTTTCATCCCGTGTACGAAATAGAAGATATTAACTGTTCGCAGACTTTCGCTAAATTTAGTCGATTTGAAAATCTTCAAATTACTATATACTGAATAAATAAGCGTCTTATCAGTAAATAGATCGAAACATTGAACTTTATCCCTTAATTAAATAGATCTTATTGGCAGACAGGCGTTTATAACCTATATGCAAAAGTGCTCTAAGTAACAAAGCTTTTTGTTGGAACGAACTCCACCGATAGACGACCTTGTTCATCTCGATATCAATCTCATAGAACGGAGAGTCCCTAACTCAATCATTTCGAGGTCAACCAACACTTGTCAAATCCGCTCTCGTCACATTAATTGCGGTAACGAGAATCATCCGTGATGAAATTCTTGTATATGTCTATATAGGACTGATAGGTAACATTGTCGCCGCTGAAAAGAGCCATTTGCCGTGACCTATGGCAGAGACGTCTCGTATATCTGCTGGTGCGACTCATCGTTGCCGGTCCAATAGCTTATGATTGGTCGCTTTTCGAATGTAGGTACCTAGAGTCCAACGGTATTTTCAATTAGTCCTGGCCAGATTAACTCGCTATCCTAAACAGAGATGATAATTCAGTCCTTATCGGTTGAATCTGCGCGGTTGGGAGGTGATAAAAAGATGTCTTGGAGAGGTGGTTTTAATACCAGTAATGTTAGCATTCTTGGTGATTTTCAACTCCGGCTACTGGAAATTCACGCTTTGGAATGTACGGTATGGCCACAGCTTGATTGAGCCGTTGGTACTCGCAGAATAGACAGCCAATGGCTGCGAGTCCGAAGGCGAGGATTCGCAGCGATGATCAGGGCTTTCACTTGAATGAACCATTGTGGACATCTTCCTACTATGAAACCTGGACAGAATTAATTCTCAATGAGGTTCCTAGGTCCAATACGATGTGGCCTACTCCAAGTATGATGTTCCTTTTTTATCGTAATATGAATACCCAACAATGATCAGTATCCAGGCTTTTATATCTACGCAAAATAGAGCCATGACTACGGGGAAGTAACCTCCACACATTGTTGAAAGCGACTGATGTAATTCAACTGCAGTGATACTTTTCACTTCATAAACTGTTCAGATAGTACTCGGACATATCTTTTGCTACAGCACTACAAGGAAATCTTTCATGACTCGTGCATTAATATTTCGTTTAACCTGGAAATTTAGGTAGTCGAAAGTATGAGGTGTGGGTGGTCCATACTGCAATGGGCTTGAGCTCCCTTTGTTTGTCGTGCGTCGAGTCATGATGCCTATTTGATGCCCTTCTCCTTCAGTCTCAATTCATCTTCATTCCGGAGATCCTTGTCGGTCTCGGCACCTCTAGAGGGGTTGTTTCCGTGTACGGAAGCCTGATGTCGACAGATTAGTATCTCGTCTGATAGAAGATAAATATCATAAAGACTCAAGTACACACCGGCTTAGTAGGATCCTGCTTGCTCAATTCTGGATCAGGGTTGACTGGCCCCTCCTGTCGTCGCTTACGCTGTTCCTCTGTGGCGAGACGGTTGGAGACCGAGCGCTCAGCCACTGCGGTACACGGTTAGTAAATGAAAACAGTGTTACTAGCAATCACTGAAGCTGGAAAGCTAGGACATCGGGTAATCCCATTATTTGGACCCGATTGCAACTCATGTGGGCTACAGTTGAACTTACTAGAGTCGTCAGGTAGATGGCTTTGTTGCTGGCCCTCCTTGTAACGTTGTCTCTCGTTGATTTCTGACCGCGGGACATTCCACTGGTTGTCAGACTCGTAGATAGTGTGTTGTCCGACCTTGGAGAAGCCTGCAGTGTGGCTCATGATTGCGAATTAGATCTATATTAGATATTGACTTGAGAAAGGCGTCTCGAATTTTAGCGGAGGTATTGAGGTCTGTTAGGAGATCTGGTTGAATTTTCACTTCGAAAGTGATTTAATCTGAGAAGATTTATTGAAGTTGCTTCTACCATAGGAATATATATGGTTGAGGAAATGTCGACACCACGTTTGTGATGTCAGTTACCTACCAATGAGGTCACTCGTGGGGCTGCCCGGGAGTGGAAGCTTGCTGGCGTCAGATCGTCCAGGAACACATTCTTGATGTGAGAAAAAGAATAAAATAGAATTTCATCTGAAAATGCACAGTAAGGTAGGCTGTGTAGTCCTTGTAAGTGGGAGGTTGATGAAATAGTTTGGTAAGTTGGCGTCAGAGATTGCCTAACTCCCAGGGAGTTCCTGTTAGGAGTCTCCCACATCTGCCCTAGAGCACAGTTCGATCCGAGGGGATAGATAGAACTCCTGAACTAGATAGATAACAGACAATCTAAGCATTTTGAGCAGCCGAATAGATTGAGACTTGGTTGCACGTTCGGGGGTTAGTATCTCATAGTTTGCTTGTCATACTGCGGCAAAACCTGCCGCATTTTGGCGCCTCCTACGGCAGATCATAACTAGTGGCTAGTCTACCACAGATGATTGTAGGGGAACACCGGGGAGGAGATCTATGTACCAACATGCCCCTATTTCTGATCTCTAGAGTCTGTCCGGGCTGGGATTTGGTTAACTGTTTGAGCTGCCTCTTATAAAGAGCTGATTACGGTAGAAAACTCGGAAAGGTTTGTGTTATTATTAATTAGCTACTACTACCGGGGCGTCATATTAGATGGAACCTCTTATGTGACGAAATTCAGCTAGATCTGCTTGCTACCAACTCGAAGCGCGGACGAACGTGAATGACCCCAGCCCATATAAAGCAGCATGCACCCAGCTAAAGCATAGGTTGTCTCGCCTGCGGCCTTGACACCGGACCTGCTTCCACTGGGCGACGAGGCTTACAGGTGCATGTATAAAACCTCTTATGATTACTACTACTCCAACCGTTACCGCGATCTCCAGACCATCGAAACACGGAGTGGATAGCTAAAATACAGCTAGCAGTTGTCAAAAGCTAAACCTAGCATTCATCTAATCACACATCCGACCAGAACTTTCAAACCCCAGGTTCGACAGTTTCCTCTACTATAGCGCAAAAAAGGCTTGATGCCTTCCTGCCTAAGTCTGAGTTAGCAAGTCTTGAGACTATGGTGCTTAGAAGATTATGAAATGACGTCTAGCGTCTTTCAGATCTCTCTCATAATTAGACTTTCAAAAGGGTCATAAAGCGTGGCACTCGTAATATTTAGATTGATTACAGAGAGAGAGAGATCATCTTAAGAGTTTAATATAAAGCTCAAGGACAACTCCATCGAGACTCAAGCCATACCGCCCATTCAAGTCTTATTCAGCAGCATCCCTACTATTCTCGAACTTCGCTCTCCTCGCGTTTCGAGCCTGCGCATCCAACGCCGCCAAATTCCTCCATCTCACTTCTCGCATGTAAGCAGCCTGTTCATCCGAAGGACGAGCCATGTTACTTTCATCTCTACCATAGAATAGGCTGAAGAGACTGTATCCGAGAAGTGTGGCGCAGGCAGTTCCCAGAATGACGAGTACGATGATGCTGTTGCGGCTGAGAGTCATTGGTGGGCCTAATTATCGTACAACACGATACGAACGAAATTGGGATTTCGAGAAAGGCAGAGGGTCTCTGCTGGAAGTTAGCATGGGCAGAGAAGCGATTATAAAAATGCCGTACGATGATCAAATCAAAGCCGTCGACCGCCTGCGCTATATGTGTGTTTTGAAGGATAATACTGTTGAACTTCTCGGAGAGTATGAAGGTAGATATCGTTGAGATAATTTCTTTTTCCTGTTCTTGGATATATCTCTCTCAGGAATAAGGCAATTGCAAGTAAGGAGGATGTTTCTGTGGACAGGTACCGAGTGAGATAGAGAAAAGGAGACAGGGACAAACAGGTCGTGGCAGAAGCAGTGGCGGATCCCCGGCCCTTCACACATTAAAGTAATAGTCTGATACGAATTGGCCTAAAAAAAGGTCCTAAGGGACACGCGAGGCCTGGGGGAGCAATTCAATGAAAAGGATTGTGTGGAGAACCGGACAAGGAGTCTGTAGACCTCATTAGCTAGGACGGCTAGAAGAGGCATCGTATAGCTCTCTACGGTATCCACATTCAGCTGGCCTCGATTCTAGCATTAACCACATTTCCAGGATTATGGCCTTCTCCAGATGCTCAGCGGAACGTGATAATACACTTTGTTCTCTATAAATCCAGACACACCTTTCCGTTTCTGGTATAGGGTATGAAGGTTGCTAAGACCTATGATGTCAGAAACCGAACGAGCCAATCACCGACTGCGTAGCCCGTCCAAACACTGCATATCCCTAACCATATAGATTCAGCCGTTGCTGGAAGCCATCAGGGTGGACCAACCGCAACGCGTCCTTGTCGACACAGTCGATCTGTGCGTTTCGAAATTCTCGGGGGCACATTGACGTTTCAGATTTAGAAAACACATTCTGTTACTGGAAACTACATACTCTTCCTTCCAACTGTCCACCAGGAACTGTTATTATGTCTGAGTGAATCCTTGTACAGTATTTCTATTTTTCTGACCGGCACGTCATGGTCACCTATCATCTCTCTTCGTGGACAGCCCAGCAGAAACGACGGCCTATCATATATTTCATGAATGAATGGCATTACTCACCCTGCTGCTCTAGGGATGATGGCATCAGCTGATACAGTTCCTATTCGACCAAAGAAAGGCCGTATCGGTAGCTCCAAATCGAAGTTTGGCTGCCTCACTTGCAAAATCAGGCGCGTCAAATGCGATGAACATAAACCAACCTGTCACCGATGCAGCTCCACCGGTCGGAAGTGTGAATACCAGAGGACTTGTTCCGTTGATATCTATTCACCTATCCCTACCATGTCACAGCGAAATAGAGAAGTGCTGAATATCAACTTTACTGAGAACCTTCTCTCTGCTTCTATAGCCAATAATCAAGAGCGCCGAGCTTTTCACTTTTTCTTCCACAAGATCTCACCACTTCTGGCCGGCACTCTGGATGCGGACCTCTGGCGCGGCGCTGTTCTCCAAATCAGCCGCTCACAGCCTGCTGTTTGGGATGCAGTGAATGCCATCAGTTGCTTATACGAACATCCACAATTTTCAGATACTCCTCCAGTTGCCCCTGTCATCAAGCTTCCAGTAACTGATCCAAATCATCGTCTGGCTTTGAGCTGGTACTCTAGGGCGTTGTCGAACCTTCGCAACCAGTTACAAAAACAGCATGATATCGACCCTACCGTTGCTCTACTCAGCTGCATTCTGTTCATTTGCATTGAATTTCTACAGGAAAACGTCCACGAGGCTCTACAGTTATATCGACAAGGGTTGCAACTAATATCCAACTTGTCCCCAGTGATGATTTCTGGGACTGGTTTTTGGGGAACGCGGACTCTCTTTCAGGACACCATTGCACCCCTATTCTATCGTCTTGGAACACTTTCAATCTTCTACGGATATGGCCCGCCAGCGGACTGGCCCATGTCTCGGCCACACGGAAGTCCTACATATTTCCTGTCCCTGTCTGACGCTAGAAACGCTCTATACACTCTGGTAGTGGATGTCGTAGTATTGAATCGTGCGTCTACTCAGTCGATACATCAGACGCCAGCTGATGCGGAGATGATGGAGAGCTTCAAAGCAAAACAAGCTGACTTGCGGGTCAGACTCTTTGAGTGGCACCAAGCAATAGTCAGACTGGAGAGAGAATCCAGGACTGACTGGAATACTACTCACTATGGTACATATTCTCTCCTCCAGATGGCGCGTATAACCATTTTCATTGTGGTGGAAACATGCCTTGACCAGGACGAAATGGTATATGACCGTTACCTGCACATATTTAAGGAGATCATCGAGTATGCACCATCAGCTATAGCGACAACGACCGGACAAGATAAAACTCAAACCCCCTTCACTTTCGAACTCGGTGCAAGCTATCCGCTCTTTTTTACCGCTCAAAAGTGTCGAGATCCTAAGCTTCGGCGACAGGCGCTAGCCTTACTTTTACAAACACCTCGTGTTCAAGGCCTTCATAGGGTCGTTCCATCTGCGTTAATCGTGGCAAATATCATCGCTATTGAAGAAGACATTGATATCGGGGAAGACGAAAGATTCGCACCGCCTCTCAAAGTTGATCGCCTTCCCGATCGGAGTAAGAGAATCAGTGACAATGTCGTCTTCTATCCTGGTCAAGACAGGCTGGCTGGACTCCATATGAAGTTTAAGAGACGGATACAGGACTCTCAGGGCTTCTGGCATCTGGTGGAGGAGGTTGTCAGATTGAAGCTCCCTGAACTAGCTCAATGTCACATCGCGGAGCACGCGGCACTCCCCCTTCAACCCGTCGAGAATCCAACGCCTAATTCGTCTTGCTCCAAGAATCTTGAATTTGCAATAAATTGATGATTATAGGGCCGGTATTCCGTCGGGAGCTGTTCCTCTGGGCTGTTAAAAATAATAGCAAAGGGCTCGGGAAGCGCCTGCTATACCTTTCGGGGACGACATTAAAGGCCAAGCTCCATGGCCTAGAAGCATAATATAGTCTTCTAGCTACATTTTCTTATGGAAATATCAGGTAGCATCTTCAGTTCCTGCATGATGTTGCCTTATCGTTCTCATCCACAGCACTTCAAATCTGTGAACTCGGATACGACCACCCAGAGTGCCCACTTATGGCAGGAGTTGATAGTGAGAAATTGCACATATTTTTTAGTCCCGAATATAAGATCTTGGCGGACTGCCAGTAGGAGTTCTGCCACACCTTCCCCGATTAGGCCTAGAGCAACACACTGGGGATATCCAGTTTAGCTAGCTCCTAGGATAGAGAGGAATAAAAGGATCCTTGAA